>OZ024723.1:50699802-50899802 GCA_964016875.1 Fallopia convolvulus
ATGCATGATGATTCGCCTAAGTACCCCAACACAAGTAAATTGGACATCATCTGAAGACTCGTCATAAAGAAATTGAAAGAACAAGGACCTTAGATGGGATACATCAGAAGCTGTGATGAAAGGCAGACCTTCTGGATCAGGAGGACACATAATCACACATGGTAGATGATTTAAGCGTTCATCTACTTTGTCACACCTTGAACACTGAAATCCTTGATATAGAAAACTGTTTATCAGATCGTCATCTTCTTTTGCTTTGTTTAGAAACACTTTGCACTGATTGGCAGATGCTTCACTAAAATTGTTCAACTGACCATAGAGGCATGACAAATAACCAATAGCGAGAGGAATGACCTTTTTTACTTTTTCACATTTTTCCTTCCCCAACAACCTACAAGCAAGTAGGACCAAACAAAAGAATAGAATTAGGGGATCATAACTGTACAAAAGCACTAATTATACATTGACAATCAGAACAAATTTTATGTTTAGGAACATAGATCAATAGCAATATTCATTCACTTCCAATCTGCAAGACAAGGCAGCTAAGCTTTCTGAATAGGTAAATATGCAATTATGCATGTGTTATTGTGTTACTTGCAATATAACCTCCAAAACAAACATAAAAGCAGTCATCCATCACTTACTCCAGCCTTGCAGAAATACAAGGAAGGGCGCGGAAACTAGATGACAAGACAATAAATGGCATAGAAATAGCTGCATGAGCTCTCACGTCATCCTGTTCATCATGAAGGCTCAAATCTAAAACTTCCAGTTGAAGTTCTGAAGAAGGACCAATCTTGCACAGCACTTCAATAGAAAGGCATTTAACTTTCCACAGATTATGGAATTGAGTCAACTCCAAAGAATGGGTCCAAGGAAGCTTCAGCAATGAGTATATACCAGCTGCATCATCACCATCTGTTGCAAATGATGGAACTTCCTCGAGATATGGGCCTGTATGGCATGATAGCAAGGAGTGACATTTATACTTAACTGATGCAGTAACTATAGCAAAACTTCGGACACATACACAGGTATTTCACCAACAAAATTTCAAGAATAAGTCACCAAGTTAAAGACTATGTAATTTGTATTGTGAACACCAACTCATAAGCTCATGGCATCATGTGGTATCTCAAGATATTAACAATACCAAAAAACTTTGACAAAACTTGAGGTGCACCATATGATTAATATTCCGGCTAGAATTGCAACTTCAAACTTATTCAGGCTATAATCCAATACTCCAATTCTAAATTTTTCAGTTCTACTTGACTGACTCTTTCTCGGTCACTTTCTTTTGTCTTTTTATCATTTTGAAACAAATCTTTTTGTATCAAAACAGTGTCCAGATCCTTTGAGATGGCTACTTTTTAAAAGTTAAATAAAATTAACAAAATCTTATGGAGTGAGGGAAAAAAGAAATTGACTATAAACGCTTGTCAACTGCATACTCTTAACTTTCCTGAAAGAAATATTAGAGGTTTGTGCCTATTTTGTGTCTTTAAAATAATGACAACACAAACAAAAAATACTCTATTTTAAAATCCTGGACTGCAATTGGTAAAACATGGAAAATCAAATAAGAAAAGGTCATCAATCTACTACAGATTAATGCAGCCCTTTCCTACTGGAATACGAATACTGAAGCTAATTCCTTACTTGGTAATAATAAGATGCTGCGGATGGCTTGCAAACAGATAGAAAGATTGAACTTAATTGAGCTTGCTTCTTTTGCCTACAAGAAAAGCTTGCAAATCAGAATTCAAGACTTAAAGAGTAATTTAATGATTAATTTCCTGAACTTAAATTCCTTTTTTACCTGCTCACACATCCAAGGAATCCAAAGATGCATCTGGCGAAAGATAATGAGAGACAAGTCCAAGAAGGGATATTTAGAGAAGGCAATACAAAGCATGCTGAGTGCCTCTAACGCAACTTCTGCTTTCAGCACAGTATCATAGACATTCTGAGGCTTTAGCGGGTTAAGAATTAATAAAAGAGATCTGCGAATATGATAAGCATATGCTTTGTCGAATTCAGAGGCTTGCTCAGCAGAACCTCCGCAAGCATTTTGACCATCAGTACATGATGATGTAAAATCTCCATCTATCTTCTGATGCTTGACCTTAGAAACCCCAAGGTCTTCACGTGGTCTCTTATCTCCAGCTCTCAAATCTTGTACTCTTCTATTAGTTGCTGACTGGCCCACATTATTATTGGTAAATGGGCCTCCAACATTATCAGGAGGACCAAGAATTGAAAGAACCATTTCGAAGCAATCTTGCAATATTAAGCAAGATTCTGAAGAAAAAATCATACTAAAGAGAGAGTCGGGCCTCCAGACACTTGGATGGCATGATTTCACAATTCTTATATAAGCACGGCAAAGAGCATCCTAATTAGGAGCACACTATGATCAACTTCGCAAAAGAAAAAAAAAAAGCAATAAAAACTTGCATTAAGTATCCCCGAAGAAAGCGTGAACAAAGAATACCTTTAAATAAGGACTACCAGTTTGTAGGACAGATTTGAGGAAACCAGTAACTAATTCCTCCGCTGTTGCCTTAACAATGTCAACATGACAGCTAGAATGCAAAATATCAAGACAGCTACCAATGGAGTTATCATAATCTGCATCTCTGCATTAAAAATCATTCATGTGTTAACAATAATTAAAGATTGCTTTATGCAGCCAAAATTTCCTCAATCATCTTAACATCTCTTTTTCAAACCCACAAACAACAGATGACCTTCCATACACTTCTACATTACACCATATGTAAACATTTTAGCATTCCTGTGCCAACAGGCATGTTTTATGCATCTCATGTTCTTACTTTTATTGTTACACTTGAGTTCCGATACAGCTCCCCCCAAACTCCTTCAACCACATGAGATGGTTGCCAAGCACACTGCCTAATGCAGCTTCGAGTTTAATTGAAATAGCAAAACCCATAGATTATGTCTCTTCAACATCTTAGTATTTCTTGTCCTTTCTTGATTTCCACATATGTCTAGGATTCCTCCCCTATAACAGTTGGACAAGAGCCCAATCTATTTTTTTTTTTAAATACACAAAGATTGGGCTTGCTCCAAGCTCCTATTGTAGTTCTTATGAAAAAATAGGGATAAGACCAGTTTTCTAAAATATGGGCTAGGTGCTTGGCAGCACTTGCCCAGCCTGGATTGCACCACGCCTAGGCGGGCCTGGCACCGCCTAGCATCTTCTAGTATACTGATAATACATATTGTACCAGGAGTGAGTAGGACAAAGATATACCTTCAAAGAAGAAGAAATATAATAGATAATAATAAACATTTGCAGTTACTAATAAAAACTATCTGGCGTATAACAAAAGAAGAAATGCAATAACTTTTGCAAAAAATATAACACCAAAACACTCAATAATGATCACGTGTGGCTTGTAGAAGAAAGTTAAACACTACATAGAACATGTTTACGCATACCTGAAGATAGGAACCTTTGCCACGTTATCACTTAAGATAATGGAAATGGATTGGATTAATTCTTCACATGGAACGATGTCAAAATTCAGAACAGTTCCAACAATGCGAGCAAAATCAAAGCATGCCTTGCACAAAAAACACAATAGTAAGGTGATAAACCATATCATTAAATTATTAACTGAGTTTAACCAAACAGATAATGACACATCCGGTGCTTCCTAACACTACACAAGTGGCTTGTAAAATTATTAACAAACACAGCTTACTGGCACTACCTACCATATGCAACTCAGCATCTCCATAGCAGAGCAGAGAACACGCAGCCAAAACAAAAGAAGGATCAACAAGTCCTTCAACATATAGAGTTCCTTCAGTCAGGCCTTTGCAAAGAATCTTAATCATCCAAGTAGAAAATAGTTGCCACCTGCGTTTTCCAGTGATATCTACTAATATGCCACAACCTTTAGTGGGTTTGTTACGGTCAGGAAGTTCAAAGAGGAGTGTCTCGTCATTAGAAATTCCAGCGAAGGACAGGGAAAAGCAGTTAAGGGACACTTGAGGAGATTCATTGGTACCAAATTCGCCGGAAGAAAGCACTGCTATTGACAAAAGGTCTGCATTTACAAACAAGCAAATGAGAATGTGAAATGACACAAGTGAACACGTAAAATTCTTATTCAAGCTGCATGGAAAACATTCAAAAACAAGCTACTTATCTTCCCAAGTCAGCAATATACGAAGAAATTGGGCTTTATTTACCTTCAACGGTTATCATGGCATCCTTGAAGAATTGCCTAAATACATCTCGTTCCCCGGTCCGCATCAAAGTTAGGAGAGAGCCCACAGTTTCAAAAATCACCCCATGTTTATCACTGAAACAATTTGCACCAGTTATCAAACAAACGAAACCAAAACCATCCAAGTGAGGTTCCACCATAAACTATCTTCAGCAAAATGATACAAATTCATTCTCATAACTCTCGCTCAGTAAGATTTAGGGTCTGGACTCCAACATACTGTGAGAAAGTAGTTTAACCAAAATGCAAGAAGATAACATCATCAATTGCTTCAGTAGCAACTCACCGAAACGCCGGTTCTGCAAAAAAAGGTAGGATTCGGCCAATTAAGGGCAAAATAGCGCCGGCTTTGCCATGGTAGAAGACACCGGGGATGTTCTTAGCAACGTGAGTTAGAAGCTTCAGCAACGCAATCACCTCCCTTTCTTTGGCTACCAAAGCAAAATGTTGGAGTAAATAAGCAATACGTAACCATGGATGAAAGCTTAGCATCGAATCCCTAAAAGAGAGATTGAGCGGGAAGGGGGAAAACCTGTAGAGGAGGGAATAATGAAGGCTTGGACGAGATTAGGGAGAACGGCGCGAAACCTAGTCTCCAAACCGATATCACTGCCGTTGTTCGGAGGAGTAGATGATGAAGCGGCTATTCGTTCTCGGAGCCCGTGGACCAAGCTCGAGAGGTAAGCCATGGCGAATGGCGATGATCGGACCCTAGGCCCGAGCTTTTTCACACTTCCTTCTTTTCCCTCCTCCTTTCGAAAATACTTGACGCCTCGTAGTCTCTCGTAGTGAGATTTGCTTGCTATAGAGTAGTCTTCTTTTCAGTTGGACAGTTTCAGCATGGAGGTCCAACAAAAATCCAAGCGAAAAATGAGGGAAATTTTTTGATTAATTGAACCGACATGTTCAAAAAAATAATTTTTTTTTTTTTTGATCTGAAGGAGGGCGTGGCCCTTTTATTAGAAACACCCAAATTAAAAGTTGACCATGTGGGCTACATCAAAGTTCAAAGCAGGAATAATACACGAAGGGGGGGTTGGGAATTCAGCAAAAGTAGTAGACAGCTGGAGAGAAAAATTCGCCAAGCAGTCAGCCACCTTGTTACTCTCTCGGGCAGCATGAGTGATCAACATATTTCCGTTCCATTGAGGCTCGTTCAGAAGAAAATGGCATTGTTCTAAAAGATGGAAATCAGCATCAGCTAACGGCATAGGCTTAGCCAGAATACTCCAAATTTCAGCAGCATCAGTTTCAATTTGCAGGGCTGTCAAATCCAGAGCTTTAGCGAGCTTAAGTCCATGGAAGATCGCCCACATTTCAGCTGTGCGGGCATTACAAATCCCACAGGTGAAGGTATAAGCATAAATGAAATTACCAGCCTCATCTCTGAATACTCCACCACCACCAGCGAGTCCGGGGTTGCCCTTAGATACCGCATCAGTATTTAGTTTCAAGACGCCAGCAGGGGGTGGGTGCCAGTACTTAATAGAGTGTACTTGTTGTTGCCCAGGGCTCACTCCTAATTTTTGACGGCCTAGCTCAGCCTCACGGTAATGGCACACAAGTTGTTGAGCAATTGGAAGAGATTGATTGAGTTTGCTAACACCATCAAATACAAGTCTGTTTCTATCTTTCCAGATTTGCCACGTGATATTAGCAAAGATAGAGCATTCTTCCTTGTCCAAGCTGATGTTGTTTAGCACCCACTTGCAAATGTTTCCTTCGTTGAAGAAATCAGGGGTAACAAATTTGAAATTGCCCTGTTTCCACAGCTGCATTACTTCAGTGCAATCTCTCAGAAGGTGGAGAGTAGATTCGGGCAGAGAGCAGCGAGGACAATCAGGCGAGCTAGTGAGGTGTCGCTTGAATCTGTTTTCATTGCAAAGAACAGCTTCATGGCAAACTAAAAATAAGAACTGCCTCGCTCTTTGTTGAACCGGACATTTTCAGATACGCTGCCACACTTGAGAATGTGGAATAATACTCGGTGGACGAAGGAGTTTGCGAGCAGAACTAGTCGTAAAAACTCCCGAGGGCGAGGGGCCCCAGAAAATAGAGTCAACAGCAAGTGGGGAATCACGGATGTGTACAGCAGAGAGTTCTAAACGAATTACAGGGGGGAGCTTCGATTCAAGTAATTCCCAATGCCAATCATGGCCATTCCAATAATTAGCTACCACTGCACCCAGTTCAGTCTCAGTAAGAGGATTGGTAGCAAGTTCTGACAGAGGTCGGTCACGAAGCCAATTATGCTCCCAAAAGAGTGTGTTTCTGCCGTTACCAATAGAAACTTTAGCGCCTTTGACAAGAAGTTGAGCACCACGAACAAACCCCTTCCAAGTATGTGATTGTCGGGGTCGGCGAACAAACATATCAATATCGGCTCTATGGTTACAGTATTTCCCTCGAATGACTCGACTCCAAAGGCTAGAAGGTTCTTTAAGTGCACGCCAACAGATTTTGGAAATAAGAGCAGTGTTAGAGTCTCTCATACTACGAATACCGAGCCCTCCCAATTTACGAGGTTGTGTAATTTTGAATAATTTGAGAGCCAAGAAACAAAAAATTACTTCTATTTTGTGAATGAGTTATGCAAAAAATAGTCGACTAGTAGTGGGTTTGTTTGGATTATATGATAACAACTTTTAGAGTGAAAAGTATGTACAAATGGGTTAGAGCATGAATATCGGGCCTTGTTTCACTTGTGGGCACAAATGGATTTTTGGGTGAAAAGTGATTTTTAGTGTCTTGAAAAACGAAAAAAATAGAGAGAGTTGCACGTATTTCAAGAGTGTTAAAAGTAGTTTTTAGGTAGAAATGGCTTTTGGGTAGAACCCATGAACTCCATAATTCTCCACTTTTACCATTTCTCTCACTTCTACATCATCCTACAATCCCCAAAAATTTCATTTCACAAAACCCACTTAAATATCCATAACCCCTTTTCACTTTTTTCAATTCCCAACAACTATTTATTTCTCTTTGCACAATTACAAATATACCCCTAATTTATTAATTTTAAATATCTCTTTATCTAATTTTACATGCCACAATAATCTTAATAAATTACAATACTTTTATTTTAGGGTTATTTTAGATTGTAAATTTGGTTTAAATTTCAAAAAAAATGGTTTGCATAAAGCGGTGGAGGGTAATTTTGTGGAAAATTTGATGGAGGGTAATTTGGTTGGTAATTTGGTGGAGGGTAATTCGATTGGTAATTTTGTGGAAAACTTGATGGAGGGCAATTTGGATACCAAATTGGTGGATAGTTTGGTGGAGGATTTTCATTTGGATCCATATTCGGGAGAGGATTTGATTGAAGAAATGATTGTTGCAAGAGTGAGTTTTTGCAAATGAGTAAAATCCATATATATAGCCAAAAATAGGGTTTTTAAACTCCAAAACCATGGGCGGATAACAAAAACTATGGGTAGATAACAGAAACCATGGGCAGATCAAAAACCGATAAATCAAAATTATACAAATTAATATCTATGTGTAGGTAAAAAAATTATGATTTTTGGTATAATTTTTTGAGCTAACAAAATGAGTTATTTAAAAGAATAAATAAATATGTATTTTCTCGCCCTAAAACAACGCCAAAATGTAATTTAATTTTAAAATAATTCAAATATATACAAAATTGGTGTTTATGAGTAGATAAAAAAAATTATGAATTTTGGTATTATTTATTTTATTTTTTTAAATAAAAATAGGTCAAAATGATTAAAAACGATAATAAGCTTAAATGGAAATTTCATATTAATGTGGCCATTCACAAAATGCCAAGTGGCATCCCCCCATTTGTTGTTCACAAAGTGCAAAGTGCACAAGTATATTTTAACGTTCAAAGGGGTCATGTGGTGGTCTCCACCAAAACTTCCACGATCCTTCTCTCTCATCGTTTCATTCTTCGAACCCCATTTGCAGTTTAGTCTGCTTTTTTAATTTTCTGTTTTATTTTTCCATGAAACTCTGACCGAAACCCCGCTTGATCCCCCCGATATTCATGACCTTAGATTTTTACCCGACCCGTCTCGCCCACAAATTTACGGGATACGAGTTAGATTTTTTTAGTTTACAGGTTACGGGTCAGGTAAATGATCGAAGTTTTTTATTTTACGAGTTACCATTCGGGTTACGGGTTGACTCGTAATATTAAAAAAAATTGTTGTGGTTAGTGAAAGGGAGAAATAAAATTTTACAGGTCAAATTTGACCCTTTTCGACCCGTAAACTTCGGGTCGGGTCATGGGTCAACTTTTTTTTACGGGTCGATCCGTTGGACAGTCCTAACTGCCTTCCTCCAAATGCCTTCACGGGCTGAGAATACCTCGTACGTTACCAAGAAATGATGACCCTTGTTGCCTGGTTCAGGGCCAAAAGACATCCAAAGTCTAATTAGGTTGAAATCATCTCTTAGACTATTGAACCCGAACCCTAACGAAGGTGCATAGATGATGATTTTTTGGTATCTAAAAGGAGACTTGCGGACCACAAAATACTTGTGGATTGAAGGGTTCCCAATTATTGTGCAAGAAGGGTTAGTAGGATCTTTTGAGGGTGCGGTGAGACATACTACATCATGGATGGCGTCGAGGATGGTAAAGTGGTTATGTCCATGGTGGGTTCGGAATGGAAGTGGCTCGAATGAAAGGGTCTTAAATGCGGCTTGACAATCGAAAGGGATCCCTTTTTGATCGGGATGATAAAAAGCATATTCAGTCCTTGGCCTCTTCATGAATAGTAAGTAGGGTTTGTGATCACGAGTAATTGGTACGGAGGAGGAATTTGTGGTAATACGTGATGAAAAAAGAAGATGAGATGAGATTGTTCCACGACTTGCAAACGCATTGCATACGACACACAATTTTCACCGGTGTTCTTCTGAAGATCTCAAAAAACAAGTCTTCGATGTATATGGTTGAGTATTGGTAATGGTAATCCGACTGCGATTGATCGGCACAAGTCTGCTTGTTGGTGAGTAGACAAGGTCTCTTTTCCATGCTTAGAGAATAATCCGACTCTCAAATAATTAAAGATATACAAAATAATAAACCCTAATTAATCATCAATAATTGTCTACATACATGAAAGGGGCTAGACAATAAACAGGATTATCGATGACGAAGAGAGATCACCGGCGAAGAGGAGAGTCGACCACCGGAAAAAACTTTTACTCCTCTGTGAAGTAAGGAGGGAAAGAGTAGGGTTAGGTTTTGTGTTTTCGTCAAACGGAGAGAAAAGAGTAGGGTAAGGTTTTGTGTTTTTGTGAATCAATGCTTACTTTTGGAGAAAGCTTTCAGGCAGCAGGCCAGGCTTCTGATTGCGCACATCGTGCTGACATGGAACATATATATTATTTGTTTTTTTTTTTTGGTCGAGATATATTATTTGTAATATCCATCAATATATGCCACATTTGATGCTCTTGACTTTGACCACAACTCTCATGTAGAACGTATGTATATGTATCCATCGATATACAATATGTTGTATATTAATCACTACTCACAAGGTGGAAACAAAATCAATTGGTGTTGAATACTAGATAAAAAGGAGAAAAACGGTTACAGAAACATAACACGTGGAAGCAAACTATTTTAGGTTCCCCAAAATTACAGGATCTAATCACAATTAACAATCAATCAATAAAATTGACGATCATTCTACAAAAAAAATTGACGATCGAATTAAAGAAGGAAAAACAACCAAAAAAAAAAGAAAAACTCATAGCTCACCCCAACGATTGAGTAATGAATCATACCAAATCAGGTGATCAGTAGATCAAGACAAATGAAGGAAAATTGGATGGATATAAGTGCAAGAATGAAATCGATGTTAGTGGTAATCATGACATGGTTGTTGATGCGAAGGGGATGCTTGGCGGAGATAAAGACGACGAAGATAAGCGACGACTCACGAGCGATGATCTTATTCGAAAGATTCGGGTTCGGGCATGAGGGTCGGGTGCATGTCGGGGTAACCAACATCTCGTGGCGGTCGAAGCACCAGAACGCAAAGCTAGACCCTTCGTCGATGGGGTTCTTCTTGGTGCGAGAGGCATCGTTCCCACGAATCCTAAATGAGTCAGTGTATGTGGACGCCTTCTGTGTGTTGTCGAGCCGCTATGTGAAGCTCATACTCCGATTCGATGGGTACGCGTACAACGGGTCGGCGCCTGTGGACGAGCCGGACGAGTATAGCTTGGTGTTCGGGAATTGCCAGCCGGAATTCGAGGTGTCTATGGAGGTGAGGACAGAGTTGTATAATTTGATGGGGGACGGGGTAAAGGATTTCTTACCGGAGGGGGAGACGGCGTTGCCGACAGTGTATTTGTGGTTGTTTCTAATATACGGGGGATTCTTGGGAGTGTGGATTGGGGTGTGCGTTAGGCAAAGGGCCTCCATTGAAAAGATTCATGTCATTATGGGGGCTTGATTGTTGTTTAAAGCTCTCAAGCTTCTTTCCGCTGCTGAGGATAAGGTCTATGTTAGAACTACAGGTATCAGTCCACCACCAAGCCTAGCTACATCGATCCATACATACAATTTCGCAAAGCATTAAATATATATATATATATATATATTGGTTTAATTTGAACATATTAAATATATATATATATATATATATATATATATATACACATTGGATGTTTAATTGACCAGATTGATTCAGGTACTCCGCACGGATGGGATGTCCCGTTCTACATATTTAGCTTCTTCAAAGGCATAATGTTGTTCACAGTGATCGTGCTCATTAGCACCGGTTGGTCCATCCTAAAACCCTACCTCCAAGACCGGGAGAAGAAGGTGTTAATGACCATAATACCCTTGCAAGTCATAGAGAATCTGGCCTCGACCATCATTGGCGAGACTGGGCCCGCCACCCGGGGTTGGTCCACTTGGAACCAAATCTTCCTCTTAGTTGATGTGGCATGTTGCGCCGCCGTCTTCTTCCCCATCGCCTGGTCCATCCGGGGCCTACGGGAGGCGTCCAAGTCTGACGGGAAGGCCGCAGGTAACCTGCACAAGTTGGTGTTGTTCAAGCACTTCTACATGGTGGTGGTGGGATACCTTTACTTCACTAGGATCGTGATCCCAGCTATCGCCGCCATTGTTACGTATCGGTACGAGTGGGTGATGACGACCTCCGGAGAGGCCGCTAGCTTGGTGTTTTACACCTTTATCTTCTATAACTTCCAACCAGAACAGAGGAACCCTTACTTGAGGCTCGATGACTCTAAGGAGGAGGCTGCTGCTATAGCCTTGCAACATGATGATTCTTTTCAACTCTAATTTTGATTAATTAATTAATTAATTAGGGACTTGTATTGTTTTAATTTCTTGCTCTTGACATAAAATTATAAGTGTTCAAAACAAAATTGGTGATAGTTTCTCATCCTTCTAGCACCAACATTTTTAAGGAACTACTTTCAACCATGACATGTCACTAGGCAAATGTACGTTATAGCGTCTTGATTCTCATCGCTTCTAGTGGACATAAACTTTGTCCCATCCAACAAACATGCTTGTGCTTTGCAAGGATCATCAATTTTGTTTAAATATTTTCTTTGTATTTACCTATGTAGTTTTTCATATTTTATGTTCTAACAATGCTTTGAATTGGTTTAAACATTTGAAATCATATTACTATCCACAAGAGTTCATAGTATAAACGTTATTAACTGTTTTTAGTCGTTAATAAAGATTAATGCATTTTTTAATATCTACGGAAATGTGAGTTCGTATATATTTTTTATGTTTAACCTAAACGATTAATTTCTAATCAATATACTATAACTAAAGTCGAATCTCTCTATCCTACGTTTCGTCGTCTTAACTATGCCACATAGGCGTTTTAATTTTTCTATTTACCTCTTTGTCCTTCGTTTATTTAAGTATTTACATTCTTATATTATAATAATATTCCTTATATTACTAATATAAAATTATTTATAGAGATCTTAAAATTTGGCAAGTTGTGTTAGGAGCATAATCCATTATGGAACAATTTTATTGAATATATATATACAAGTATCTTAAGAGATCTTAAAATTTGGCAAGAAACATACTCTTCATATGAAATAATTTTTTAAATATAATAATGTTACTACAATCATATTTAGATATCTTAAAATTTGGCAAGGAATAGAAACATAATCTTCATTATAAAATATTTTTAAAATAGTAATATAATAATATTACTATTTTTTAGAAATATCAAGAACATAACTATTATATTTGAATTATTTTGAAATGATGATTAATATTCAATTTATAATATTAAATCATATATATATAAATCTATATATAATAAATCATGTGCAAGACATGTGTATAGAAACCATCTTTTTCAATTATTATTTTTGGATACGTACAATTTATTTTCCTAATCAATTATTATTGGTTTTATATTCTAGAAAAAACTTAAATAGAAGATTTTATTAAATTAAATTATTTAAGCTAACTTGATCTATTATTCAATTTTGGATATTAATGAAAAAAATATTCTAGAATCTAGAAAATATTTAAGTTTATCTTATTTATGCAAATTAAAAATTAATTTGTGTTTAAAGATCATGATTATTTGTCGCTAGACAATTGATGTATTTTTAAAAAAATAATTATTAATTTTTCAAATCAAAATCCGTACAAGGTACGGAAATATATGCTAGTATCCAAGAATTGTGATTCTGATCATATTAAATACCTTTAGAGTTGTTTTTGTTTGATCACAACTTGATAAGTGTGTGCATTGTTTGTTGTACTCGTTTTTAAACTACAGATATAAAATGGAAGAGAAAATGATCGAAAATCATTCACACAATATATTATGACTTTGATTTGATGTTAAAATCCATTCATATAGTTTTGTAATTTGAGAATATGGGTCTTTCTTTTCCTGGAATGCAAAAAACATGTAAAATGTTTAAGTTTACTAACCATCGCTACTTTTATATTTACAACATTGAGAAGAAATTGATGGAAAAATTAGATTACCAGGGTATTCAAATTTGGAATCGATGCATCAATCAACCTCGATTTCACAGAAGTCGTATCAAAATCCATGCAGTTGGTTGATCTTGTGTTAATTAAAAATGTGAGGACTAGATAATATATATCTATACTAGGGGACAGACCCGTGCATACGCACGGGACAGGTTATTTTACATGTGTATTTTTTTGAAAATGCTCTTTTCAACAATGATTATTAAGATTGTTCTTTATAAATTTTCATTACACATGACATATAAGCATTTATTATTTAGGTACATATATCACTATAAAATATTGGTTGCTATTATATCCCCTAAATTAATATTTGTAACTAAATTTATTTCATAAAAACTATGTAACTGTTTTCTAACTAAAATTATATTTAATTAGTTATATAAATTTTTCGACCCACAATTATCAAACAATTAAGGTGAAGAGTCTTAACCGATGGATTGCAAAAGCGTTTAGAAAATAATTTAATGATAAACAATGATGACCATAGTGTAGATAAGCCTTTGGGTATTTGTAAATTAATTATAGCTTTTTTTGTGTAGTTTTGGATCAATTTTATAGTAATTACACGATTACGTTATGATCTTCATACATTTTTATTGCATATGATGGGACAATTTTTTTATATTCCCATTTATATTTGCATAACAATTTTCTTAATGTATCCTTTATTTTTTGCTAATCTATTAATTTTTTGGCTATTTTTTGTTAATAGCGTGGAGTATGTACATAACTTGGTTAAAGAGTAAAATAATTGAATTTGTTGAAAAAAGAATATACCAAAAATAAAAATTAGAGAACCTTTTTCGAGAAAGGCTCCTTGAGAATCTACAACTTAAATGAAACAACAAATATTATAATTTACAATGGCCATAAGTAGGAGCAAGAACGGAAAATAATAATAAGGAATTTACAATTCTTAGATTTTTCATCATATTATAAAAAAGGTAGAAACCATACTATAAGTAGATAATTTTAAAAGACCATATTTTACCTCTTCAATAATTGAAGATGGAGAGCTCGATTGAGTGCTTTAACCATTGAACACTATTTTCTACCAAATGAAGCGAGATACAAATAAAAGGTCGATAATATTCTTAATATTTAAGATTTAAGATACACTATCTAATATATAATTGATAAGAGAATAAAAACAATGATAATAAAGGAATAAAAATTAAGAATGCATACCTCATGAATGTTTGCATCAGTGACTTGACTAAAGAGGTAGAGCTAATCTAGAAGATGCCTTCTTCCACTTATATGGTATTACTTATAGGCAGAATACATCAACAGACACCCGAACTTGTAACTTTTTTTCAATCAGCCCCCCGTACTATGAAAATTTCAAATAAACACCTCAACTTAACATTTTTTGCACTTTTAAACACATTAGGCTGACGTGGCCATGCGCGTGAATATCAATCCACACTTTGGCGAGTTAAGTAATTTAATTCACTGACATAAAATTCTTTTTATAAAATTTCCCTTACTTCTTCTTTTTTTTCCTTTTTTTAATTATGTAAAAACTTTAATTTTTTTTATTCTTTTTCTATCTTTCTTCTATATCTTCCCCATTTCTTTTTCTTCCACTTTTCTTCCTTTCTTCTTATTTCTTTTTCTCGTTTTTTTGTCTTCCATTTTAATACAGTAATAGATTTGAGCTTTTAATAGATATGGGGTTTCTTCCATTTTTACGAGTTTGGTAGATCTCGGTTGTCTTCCATTTTTTTTGTCTTCCATTTTGATAATAGATCTGAGCTTTGCTTCTCCATTGCCCTCGAGTGCCTCTCCAACACCGGCGAAAGAATTCGAAGTCTTAATCATTGTCACTGGCGCAGAAAGGACGGAACGACGGACTTATTCATTGTCACCGGCGAAATAATTCGAAGTCTTCATCGGATTCGCCGTTAAATCCGCAATCGAACAGACTCGGAGAAAAAATTCGAAGTCTTCATCGGATCCTTCACAGTCACCGAAAGGACAGAACGATGGACTCGGAGAAGGAAGATGTGGGTGTGGAATCAATGATCTGGGAGGACGGGAGGTGTGGATGTGGAAGGGGGTTATATCTAGATCTAGGTTAAGAGAGGAGGAAGATGGAGGTTGGGAAAAATGGGTGATTTGATAAAAATAAGAGTATTATTTTTATGTTTTTATAAATTAAAATTTATTATGTGGCATATTATTTTTTCCATGTGGCATATTTTTTTCCATGTCACCGCGTGTGAACTTCACCCCAAGGAGTCTCATGTGGTAAGTGTTTAAAAGGGCGAAAAATGTTAAGTTGAGGTGTTTATTTGAAACTTTCATAGTACGAGGGGTTGGTTGAAAAAAAGTTACAAGTTCGAGTGTCTGTTGATGTATTCTGCCATTACTTATAGGCAAAGTGAAAGTTTGTGTTTATAGTTATGATTTCTAACCAAAATTAGTCTTAATAGTGGAAGAATAAAATTAATAAACGTTTTTCTTTTAATCTACCTATGAAACATTTTCATAGCCATAGCCATTATTTTTTAAATAAATAGACTTTTAAAGCTTAAAAATGTTATGCTAGAGAATTAATAGGGTCAAATAAATTACCATAATATTTGTATGCATTTAAACCTTGTAATGAAAAGGGAAATTTTGGTCTGACTTGGAGTTATAAAATTGATTTCAAGAATGCAATAATTGTTACAAAAACGTTATGTTAGAGAGTTATTAGGGTCAAAATTAATTAACATAATATTTGCATGCATTTAAACCTTTTTTTTTTTGTAGAATGCATTTAAACTTTGTAATGATAAGGTGAAATTTGGTTTGACTTGGAGTTATAAATTTGATTTCAAGAATACAATAGTGTCAACATTCATAACAAAATGAAAGGGTTATTATATTTGTAATCATATAGCATCAATTAATTCTAATAAATAAAAAAACATAGTGGTTTTTTCATTGTCAACATCTTTTTCTAAAAAATAGTGTTTTTAGTATATTATATATAAAAATATATTGTTGAATTGAAATTACAAAAAATATAAATATATGAACATTTATTTTCATTTTTATTTTAAGTTTATAGTTTTATTTATTGTTATTTTTATCATATTAAAAATGACATTGTTCAACCTCAACCTTCAAGAACTTCGATATGTATGGAGTAATTTTTTTTTTCTCATATTATATTTTTGGATTCATGTGTAAAAATGAAATAATGCGTATAACAATTATATGTATGGGGTGATATTGTTTTGTTAAATTTTTTCTATTATATTTTTGGATTCATGAAAATAATTATAATTATGTATGTTAAGTATTTGTATTGTACTTATTTGTGAAAACTCTCTCCCTCATACCATATTATATAAATAGTATTCTAGCAAATATATTGTATTCTATCTTTTTTGGCAATGAATATCATAATTAACATTTTTTCATATAAAATATACATTGTTGTGAATTATGATATGAAAGGACTTTAGTTTTAAATTCTGTTTTAAATAATATGTAAATTGATTGCCAAAAATATATATGTATTATAGATATGTGTAATAATATGATATATATCCATTTTATATATATACATTTTGAATATGTCAAATGATCTTTATAAATTTGAAATGTATCGCAAGCTCATTACATACAATTTATTAAGGAGAAAAATACAAAATATATACAAAATATTTTGATTGAGTGGACATGTAATTTAAGGACTAAGAATTTATTAGACGCAATAAATGTGGGCATGTACACAACTTTATATATGTAGTATAGATAACTTATAAAGGAGAAACATGTGGTCATTTATGACCAAAAATTGAATTAAAGAAAATAAGTAGAAATTAAAAATCTATATCTTCTATATCTATCTATATCTTCTATATCTATATCTATATATACTATAAAATAGAAAAATTTGGGCAATCAATGCCTCATTAGAATACCTAATATTTATGACCTATCCCATAATTATGTTCATATAGAAAAAATATAAAAAGAATTCAACCCCTATATTTAATTATAATTTATGGAAAATTTAATTTTGATAACATTCAACTTTTTAATGGTCTTTCAAGTCATTTTTAATGGCCATTTTGGTTGTCTTTTCAACTTCTCAAAATCTATATCTAAAATGTAAAAATTTTAAATTAAAAAATAATTGTGAATTTATTAATGTACAAATACAAAAAAAAAACTCGCATATGTTATCTTGCCTCTTCAACTTACCAACTTTCCACCTTCACCTTTAAATGCACACACTAAAACTTGCATATGCTATCTTGACTCTTCAACTTACTAACTTTCCAACTTCACCTTTAAATGCACATACTAATTATGAGCATTTTATATTAATTTACTAGGATCTAAAGATGATTATAAGAGCCCCATACCACGCCATTCCCCTTCAAGCTGCATACGTTCGCTAAAATCTATAGTGGATTGTTCCTACAAGGATGAGAGGAAGAGGGGAAGCACCGAAAGAATCTAAAGGTAGAAAAAAAAACAAAGAAATATGGTAGTGAGGGGATGAGATTATATACTCATGTGGAAGGATCAAAGATATTCATTATTAAGGTAAATAATAATTATTTTTATTTTATATTATAAAAATAATTACTTTTGGCAGTGTAAAGTTTTATTTTTATAGATATTTTTATATATAATTAGGTTATGCTCTTCATGAAATCAAAGGTAATATTAGATTACTCTAATTGAAAATGAGGATTTGACGTGCTCAAAGAACGCATTATGACTAACTAAGTGAGATCTAAAATGTCATATAATTTTATATAAACTTTAGTTGTATATTTTTTAAATACCACATGCATAGCTATTAGCTAGCCTGTGTATGCGTATATTTTTTGCTTGCTTATTCTAGAGTTTATATATTTTTAAATACCACATGCATAGCTATTAGCTAGCCACAACTATTTGAATTTAAAGCAATGAAATAAAAAGGCTATATACGTAGAAAAACAAAGAAAGGTGGGTAGTGAAAGGATGAGATAATATCCTCACATAAAA
This sequence comes from Fallopia convolvulus, assembly GCA_964016875.1. Lineage (NCBI taxonomy): Eukaryota > Viridiplantae > Streptophyta > Magnoliopsida > Caryophyllales > Polygonaceae > Fallopia > Fallopia convolvulus. Next base: position 50,718,094 of record OZ024723.1, read on the forward strand.
GGATCAAAGGTTTACATTATCAAGGCAAATAATTATTTTATTTTAAATAATAAAAAATATTCTTTTGGTGGTGTAAAAGTTTATTTTGGTGATGAGATAATATTCTTTTGTTATTCTATGTTTCCTATCAAATCAAAAGCTGAAATTAGATATACTATCTATCTATTTATATCTATCTATCTTTTATATATATTATAATGAAGAAAATTTGGGTCATTTATGACAAATTCATAATTAAAAAGAAAAGTAAAAAAAGAAAAAAAATGTTAATTTAGTGACAACTTTTCACATTCCATTTATGAAAAAATCATAATTAAGAAGAAGAATAAAAAAAATTACTCATTTAGTGACAATCACATTACTTAACCTCCAACTTTTCTAATGTAAAAAAAGTCACATCATCTTCTCAATATTAAACTTAAATATACACAAGTAATTATGATCAATTAACAATTAATATGAAGAGTAAAAAAAAACTACTTTTCATATTCCAACCCCAACTTTTCTAATATAAAAAACTACTCCATCTTCTTAATATTTACACTCAAATATACACATGTAATATCTTCTATATGCATACATGTTCACACTAAAATGAAAGAATGATAGATTGGAGAAGAGCTTTTGAAAATCTTCAATGAACAAACTATTGTAACAAAAAAATACTCACTTAGTGACAACTTTTCACATTCCATTTATGAAAAAATCATAATTAAGAAGATGAGAAAAAAAAGAAAAAAAACTCATTTAGTGACAACTTTTCACATTCATTAACTCCCAACTTTTCTAATGTAAAAAAGTCACATCATCTTCTCAATATTAAACCTAAATATACACAAGTAATTATGATCAATTAACAATTAAGATGAAGGGTAAAAAAAACGACAACTTTTCATATTCCTTAACCCCCCAACTTTTCTAATATAAAAAGCTACTCCATTCTCTTAATATTTACACTTAAATATACACATGAAATATCTTCTATATCCAATGACAGATTCGAGAATAGCTTTTAAAAATCTTCCATGAACAAACTATTATAACAAAAAGTTCAAAGTTTAATATCTTATAAACATTTACTTTTGATTTTTATTTTTATATATTAAAAATCTATCAAATTCATTATTATTTTTATAATGACAATTTATTCAATGAAAGAAAAAGGGTAAAAATAAAAGAAAAAATAAATAAATTAAACATGTCAATATGTAATTAATTAGAATTAATATTTGATATTACATCATTTATTTAGCAACTTTTGTAGTAACCTTTGGTATTACACACAAGACACAGCCTTTGATATTACAATATGAATTTAAAGTCATTAAATTATATCCATTGATATTACAAATAGAAGTAAAAATAAAAAAAGATAAGATCAACCTTTGGTATTCAAAAAAAAAAAGATATGATCAAATTTAAAATATAACATTTGACATTATTTAGCAACTTTTTTAGTAATATTTAGTATTAAACACGACCTTTAGTCTTACAATATGAATTTTATGTCATTAAATGATAACCATTTGTATTACAAATAAAAGTAAAAATAAAAGAAGATAAGATCAACCTTTGATATTCCAAACAAAAGATAAGATCAAATTAAATATAACCATTTGTATTCCACTCTCTTTCACACTATATAAGTTTTTTACTTTTGCATGATCAAATCACAATTACATTCACCAAAAAGCAAAAAGTAAAAGACAACTCTCAAATTATTGAAAAATAAGGATCAATCATGAAACCCTTGAAGATGGGTAAAGTGAAAAAAAAATCTATATATCTATATATATTATAAAATACTATAAAATATAAACTATAATCAATGGGAACCCGTGCGATAGCACGGGCCATCCACCTAGTAACTTATAAAGGAGAAACATGTGGTCATTTATGACCAAAAATTTAATTAAAGAAAATAAGTAGAAATTAAAAATTGAAATATTTTAAGATGAAATATTTAGTGTATTGGATCATTTTTTGGGATTTGATAATTGACCCTTTGGGTATTTATAATTGGCCCTTTCACATTTCGCATATCAAGTGTGTATTAATGAAAAGAAAAAATTAATCAAATATATATATATATATATATATATATATATATATATATATATATAACATATATCATGAAAATTACCATGAACAATTTCATGAAAAAGTAATTTAAGAAAACAAAAAAATAGTCAAATTACAAAAAAAAACACTTTTTCATACGTCAAAAAAAACATTACTAACAATCCCCAATGATAATATTAAATGATGAAAAGAAAATGTAGTATTTGCATTAATATTAGAGAAATGAAAAGACCACCATCTTTTTTCCATATTTTCAACTCCCAATAATTTATTAGGAAAATAAAAATACCAATACATTTTTTCATGTTCTAAAATCCTAATAATTAATTATGGAAATGAAAAGACCATTACTTTTTTCCATGTTATCAACTCCCAATAATTAATAAGGTAAATGAAAAGACCATAAAAAAATTTTGACACTATAAAAAGGAGTATATTGATACAAAACATCCATTATAGATTAGATACTTGAATTAGTCATCACATATGATTTCCTATCATATTTTTCATTATATATTGGTTAAGATCAATTTACTCGTTAGATAAGTTGGATAAGTTGTCTTTTTTCTTTATAAATCATAATTTATAGTTTGTTTTTTATTCATCTCTATTTTATGAATTGGAATTCTTATTTGTATATTATTGATGTTTTGAATTTTTTGTTTAGTGAAAAGTATAATCTCCTGCACAGTTGAAAGAACTAACATTATGAGTTTGATCAACATCTATTATGGGTTGGATTAGACATCTCATATGATTTCCTACCCCATTTTCATTATTTTTTGGTTAGATTGGCTTTCTCATACGGTTGGATTAGTTGAATTAGCCATCTCTATAATTATATGAATTGTAATTTATACTTCATAGTCTTTATTTGTTTTGATGTCCTCTATTTTATAAGTCGTAATGAGAATTCATATTTGCATATTTTTATTGTTTTCCTTCTTTGTTCAATAACAAGTATAATCTATGCGCTTAAATGAATTAGCGTTGAAAATAATATTTCAAATGCCAAAGCATGTTTCCTCCTAAATTATTGAAGCCCATCAACATTAACCAGTTTAAAAATTAAGTTAAATGAATATTTTAAACACAATTCAAGCACAAAGTTTCTTCAAAAAAGGGCAAATATATAAATAAACACAAACTAATATACATCAATTGCTATAAATACCAATATATATATATATATCATGTTAATATGTTTTTTCATCGTAACATCATAATAGTATTAAGTCAATAGTAACATGCATCATAAATAATTGAAAATCATAAATCAATATTATTTAATTAGTTTTGTAACATTTTATTATTAATAGATCAATCATAACACCATTTCAAACTCAAAGATAAACATCATACAAATTCCACTGCATCTATAAGACTATAAATTAAATATTTCAAAGTATTAGATAAATATTTCAAAGGAAAAAACTAAATTTGACCGCAATCTTAACCCCCATATATCATAAATTATATAATTTAAGTGCCATAAATTACAAATTAATTTCCATAAATATGGTGAAATTAACGAGAGCATAAAGAAGGTTCGAGAAGAGAGTTTGGGTGAAGAAGAGGAAGAACGTGAAGGTGACGAGGGACTAGACATTTATTTCTAACTACTTAATGAACGATTTATTTACCATACCATTCAAATGAAGCAATGTGGTTCTGAAATAAAGACCCCTTTATTTTGATCAAGGGGTTGTAGAACCCGTCCTCTGTGTGAAACCTACCCTTTTAGAGATTCCACACTATGTTATTAGTTATCTTTGTAATGTCACGTTTAGTTTTGTGGGGTTGAGGAAGGCGTCGATGGAGTCATGACAGTGTATACCATGAATGTCCCAAATGATATATGATTTTGACTTGCAATAAGCAGTGTAGTTGAGAATCTCATTTCATGACACTCATTTTTTTTAATGAGTAAAATAATCATTCTCAGTACCAAATAAATTTGTTATTTAATTAAAATTTTGATGATGAAATATTTTAATTCCTCAAATCTATTATGTGAAACTATTAGTCTATTTTTATGATTTATATGTCAATCGTTGATCAAGCTATATTAAATAATCATATATTGAATTCATTATTGAATATGACAAACTTGACATTTTTATTTTTTATATTAATCTAATTCCTTTTTGTCATATGTCAATGAATTATCTTTATCATTAATTTTAAAAATAAATAAATTATTCTTATTTCAAAAACAAATATTCTATAATATATAAAGTTTGTATGAAATATAATATAGTAATGCAAAAAATTATACTTCAAAATTTTACAAGGTGCACTTAAAATATTTATAAATAAAGTAAGATAAATGCACGAGCATAAAAACAATATAAAATTTAAATATTTAAATAAATTAATATATTTTTAAAAAAATTTGACCCGTGCGTATGCACGGGCATCACCACTAGTAAACCTTAATGACAATACTACCGTCCTTAACTATTTCGGGTTTAAAAGATATAATAGTCTTATTCATGTGCCGCACATGGGGTTTTATACAATTATTATTTTATTTAATTGTATTTTTTAAATTTTAATTAAATTGATATAGGAAAGGATTTTAAAAAACTTTACATATCTTATCTACAAAAAAATTATCATTCACAAAAATAATTATTAAAGAATAATTTAGGTAAGGATATATTTAAAAAACTATATTAAAAAAACTAATATATTAATTATTTTGTTTAATATATAAATACAAGTATACAACTAATTAAAAAATAATCAAATTTAAATTTCAATCAATCAAATTAATTTTAAAAAATGATTAATATGGTTCAATATAAGGTCGTTTTATATATTATTTTAGCGTTTTTTTTATTTTCTAGTAAGTAATGAGATATTAATTAGAAAACAAATGAAGTCTAAAATGACAATTAAACTTAGAAAAAATATTATTTAATTTGGGTGTTGCGGACAACCCCACAGCGAGAGTGTCGCTAAATGTTTTAGCTGAGAACAATAGTGCGGACGATTTCATAGCCCAGATACAATATACAGCCCAATGAGACTGTGGGCAGATTTTCAGCACAGTATAGTAGTAGCCCAATAGCTGTCCCATTTCCGGCGTGAAAGATCGTCCAAATTTAAGGGTTTTATTTTTAGGGTTTTGTGTTCTTTATCACTGGTTCTGCGAGGCGCTGGTAGGCGAAACCCTAGGAGTAGGAGAGAGCAAATCAGAGTGAGAGGAGAGGAGAAAGATGAAGACCGTCGTGTCGTCTGATTCCATGGACATCCCTGACGGGATTATCATCAAGGTGAACGCCAAGGTTGTAGAGGTCGAAGGTCCCCGTGGAAAGCTCACCAAGAACTTTAAACATCTCAATCTCGACTTCCAGCTCACCACAGACGAGTCCGGAAAGCGGAAGTTGAAGATCGATTCCTGGTTTGGATCAAGGAAGACGACGGCGGCGATCAGGACTGCGCTCAGCCACGTTCAGAATCTTATCACGGGAGTCACCAGAGGCTACCGTTACAAGATGAGGATGGTTTACGCTCATTTTCCCATCAACGCTAGCATCACCAATTCTAACAAGGCCATTGAGATCCGTAACTTCCTTGGCGAGAAAAAGGTACTGCTCTTCCTAACCTTTTTGTGTTACCACTAGTATTCATTTTGCCACAAGTATGCACTATATGCTCGAATGGTTATTGATTTAGCGGTTTTGATCCTAGCTGGGTTTAGTTCCAGATGCTCGATCTATTGCATTGTGATTTATTTGTAGTGAAATTGTTAGAAAGGTTTATTTTGCAATTTGGTTATGTTTATGCTTGCAGCAAATTTGGAATTATGAAACTGCATTCTGTGAGTGAATTGTTATTGGAGGTTATGCTAACTGTAAGGCTGATAATTTTAACAAGCTGATTGATGTAGAATTTGAGGGATTTCTTCTATCCTCATGTCACCTCAATATTTGGCCTGTTTCATTCAATCTTGGTTTTATTGCCTTGTTGATTACTCTACTTATTGTTATAGTCATATTGTTTATCGAATGTTCACTTTCTGAAATTTGTTTCTAGTTTATATGGTGCCTGAATGGCTTTTATTGATGTTGAAGCCAGAAGCTTTGGTTGTTTCCTGACTCCTAACCATCCACTAGCGCAATAGATCATATAAAGTTGTTAGCTATTTAGAAATGGCTGCTGACTCCACGTTTTAATAATTGGTGCTGTGTTCTTCCATGTCATATGATGGTATAAAGTCTAATTGTTTGTTAATCTATGAAGTCTTTTATATCATACTTGATGATTATTTGATTTATATGTTTTATTTTTATTGAGATGTATCACGTAGTCTGTAATGTAATTCTCTTCCAATGCTCATGTTTTCCTCCTGTATCACCTTGTTTCAGGTGAGGAAGGTGGATATGCTTGAAGGTGTCACCATTCTCAGGTCTGAGAAGGTCAAGGATGAGTTAGTTTTGGATGGAAATGACATAGAACTTGTTTCCCGATCTGCTGCCCTAATCAACCAGGTATTGTTTTTGCTCATTCATTATTATTTTCTTGAAATTAAGTTTGATACAGCTTCTTCTTGCTTATGTTATGCTGTCATTATGTAAACAGAAATGCCATGTGAAGAACAAGGATATCAGGAAGTTCCTTGATGGTATCTATGTCAGTGAGAAGGGAAGAATCGTGGAAGAAGAGTAGGATTGTGACTCATAATGAAGTTTGTTTGGATACTTTTCTCTTTCATGGGGTTTTTCCTGAGGAACTATGTGATATTTCCGAATTCTATAATTTTGTTGCTCATCAGACAGTTTTGTCATCAGTCCACAATTTTACCCATGTTATTTTGGAATCTAAAAAGCCTTCAAGAATTTATGTGTTACAATCTGCTATATTCTCTGCCCGAAGCCCACTATGCTCTTTAATCTTTATAGTGAAGGCTGGTTAGGATTTGAAATGTTAGTTGGTGGTCATATTAAAGTCGACTTACCTATTGTAATTTGTAGTATATTATCTTAAGAAATTCTTTAATTCCTCAATCATTAACTATTGTAATATATTATCCTAAGAAATTCTTTAATACATCAATCATAATTCATAAACTTGTGTATCTTGAAAAGCACTAGGGAGCAAGAATAAGATTCATAAATTATGTCTTTTTTGATAAAGATTAATGATTTACATTTCATAAAACCTTGTTTGGTTTACATTATTTCTTGCTTTTGCTTTCCTGGTTATATCTTAACAAATGGTCCCAATTTGTCTCCAGTGTTTCTGGGTCAGAATTTGGAATAGCAGAATTCATATACAGACCTAAATATCTAAAATGACTTGAATAAATCACGGCTTGTTGATACATTCTGATGTTCATACTGAAGTACAGATTAGCGGTACAAATCTAAGCAAATGAAACAAGCAAAAGAAACTTCAAATCAACACATCTCAATACAAGTCTCTTCTCGGTGGAACCGGAGTCTTGATCACCTGGAGTATCTGAACTACCTCTGCCATTGAAGGCCTACTCGAAGGTATCTGAGAAGTGCACACCAAAGCCAGCTTCAGTACAGGAAGCATCTCATCTTCCGGGTACTCTCCCATAGACTCATCAACACAATCCAACATATTCCCTTGCTCAAGCAAAACCCTCACATGATCATTCAAAATAACAATGTTATCTTCCCCATACTCCATTGGCCTCCTCCCTGTAACAAGCTCAAGCACCATCACACCAAACCCATACACATCACACTTCTCATTGATCCTCAAGCTCTGGCACGCCAACTCAGGCGCCATGTAACCCAAGGCGCTCTGAAACCGGTTGCTTATGATTTTCCTATCTGCCTTTGCCAACAACCTCAAAAGCCCGAAATCTGATACCCTCACGTTGTAGCTCTCATCCAAAAGAATGTTGCTCGGTTTAAGGTTGTAGTGTATGATTGGCGGGTTGCAAGAATGGTGCAAATGTGCTAAAGCCTTGGCTGTTCCAAGCATGATCTTGAACCGGGTGGCCCATGACACAGGAGGCAATGAAGGCGGTCTCTCGTGGAGGATTGATTGGAGGCTAAGATTGGAGATGTAGTCTGTTACAAGTAGTTGAAGTTGTGGGGTCCAGTAATAGCCTCTTAGAGAAACAAGGTTAGGGTGTCTTACTCTCCCTAAGAGTCTAACTTCTCTATCAAAGTCTTCGGGGTGTTGGAGAATGTTGGTTTGAGGAAGCCTTTTGATGGCCACTTCTCTCCCTCCAACTTCAAGGCTTGCTTTGTAAACTGTCCCTAGGACTCCGCCTCCAATTTCAGTTGCCTTGGTGAAGAGAGATTCAGGGTTTGTGATCCATTCGCCTGATGATCGCGAGTCAAACAGGATTAGCCTTCCCATGGAAGGGCTTCCTCCAATTGATTTAGGAGAGCTTGAGAACATGCTTTCTGTGGCTTTGTTGTGATTGACATTTTCAAGCCTTCTCCTTGTAGACGCATTGAGAAGAGTTATTACCACAACACCAGCTATGATCACAACCGCTGCAGCCATTGAAATGATAACTGAGAGGCTGAGGAATCTTTTGTGGTGAAATCTTGCAGGAGATTCATATCCATCTCCTTCTCCTCTTCTGCCTCCATGACCACCCATTTGATTAGGGTAAGCATAAGGGTCTAGTACTAATGGCTTGGGGACATTCATCTTACATGGACCTTTCAATAGAGGTGAGCAGATTCCTAAGTTTCCATCTAAGGCGGTCTCATCTAGGCTAGGGAAAATTCCCCCTTGTGGGAGTCTTCCAATGAGTCTGTTGTACGAAACATTTACAGCTAAGAGGTTTTGCAGCATAGCAAGCTCAGGTGGTATCTCTCCTGTTAGCTGATTGAACTCCAGCTTCAGAATCTCAAGCTTCTTCAACATCATCATGGTTCTTGGGATCATGCCACTGAAGTTGTTGTGTGACAAGCTCCTGTAATGTGCAAAGCATATCATATGTCATGTTTCAAAGAAAGCATACAAATTGAATCCAAAATTATCGGCTTGTTTGTTTTACCTTTGAGTTTCCCCTTTATATTTCTTTTTTCAAAACTAAAAACAGATTCTTGGACAATCTTTTTCTTCTTTTCAAATTTTAGTTGAGAGTTTTGAGAATTAAGGCAACTGCATATTTAAAACAATTACTATGATAACTATAGCAAAATAAAAATGCTTCAAAACAACTCAAACCTGAACCAAACAAGCCTTAAGACAACATTAGCTTTAGTGTTGGGAGACTTACAGTAAGTAAAGGGATGAGCAGTTGCCAATGGCTGTTGGAATTGAGCCACTTAAGTAGTTTCCATCCAGCTGAAGAATACTCAAACTGCCTGATTCACATATATCTCCAGAAATTGACCCATAGAGGGCGCTGTTTCGAAGATCTAAGACCTTAAGCTTCTGTAAGTAACCGAGTTCTGGTGGAATTCTTGAATGCAGACTGTTCCAAGACAAATTTAAGTATCCCAAGTTTGTGAAAAGCCCCATTTCTGGTGGAATACTACCTGTAAGCTTGTTTCCTGACAGATCCATAGCAAGTAGAGACTCGAACAATCTACTTGAACCAGGTGGAATTGTTCCTGTGAGCTTATTCCATGACAAGTCCAGCTGCTCCAGTCCCATACTAAACAATTCTTGAGGTATGATACCATTAAGGGCATTTTCTGTAATCTGAATGATGGATAGCTGGGAGCAAGAAGCCAAAGAATCTGGGATAGTCCCACTGAGATTGTTCTTTGACAGTACCAGATTTTGAAGTGATCTAAGATTGCTAATTGACATGGGTAATGATCCTGTGAGACTATTTTTTGAGAAGTCTATGGATTCCAAGCTTGTCATGTTTCCTATCCATTGTGGGAACTCTCCTGACAACATGTTGTTGGATAAATCCAAAAGGGTTAATGATGTTAGCATCCTAAGGGAATCGGGTAATCCTCCAGTAAAACGATTCTTGCTCAGATTGATTTGAATCAAATGTGGGCAAAATCCCATGTCCTTTGGGATTGACCCAGAAAACTGGTTGTTTTGCAAATGCAACTCGTTCATGGTATGCAAGGCAAACATTCCAACTGAGACAGGCCCGGAGAACTGGTTGTTCGAAAGGTCTAAAACCCGAATCCTACTCAATGACCAAATCCCTCCCCCCACAAAAGGGTTGCCAGAAAATCTGTTGTTTGCTAAATTCAGCCCGTTCAAAAGGCTACACTTTGTCAGTGTACTTGGCATAGAACCCTCCAGAGAGTTTCCTGCTAGTGAAAGATAATGCAAAGAACAGCCTCCAAATACACTCTCTGGGATTGACCCGGAAAGTAAATTCTCAGATAGATCAAGAATTTTAATGCCATTTATGCTTTCCATTTGGCCGGAAAATCTGTTATGGCTAAGATTAAGCCTTTCAAGACTAGCAGGGAGCTGAGTGAGCACTGCACCAATGTTACCTGTTAAATTGTTGTGTGAAAGTGATAAGACTTTCAAGGATTTCAGCTCTTTGAGCCCTCTTCCAAGCTTGCCTGAGAGGCCGAGCCCGTCCATGGAGAGCTCAGAAACTCGTCCTGTGGATGGATTGCACCGAATGAAGCTCCAAGAGCAAGGCGAATCATCATCTTCATTCCAAGCGGATAGTGTGCTTTGTGGGTCATGAAGATCAGATTTGAAGACAATCAGGCCTAATACATCATCATTTAGTTGGATAGATGTGGTGTCTTCTGGATTGGCATTGCACTCATCTAATGCTAAGAATGGAACAAGAACAAGAAGAGCAAGAAAATGGTGCAAATGGGCCATAATGATATCAGAAATCACACCCTTTTTTGATGGAGGCTAGAGCAACTCCATTTAGAAAGTAAAATTGGTATAATTGGGGAATAAAAAGAAGACAAGAAAATCAGCAAGATCTTGTGTTATGGAAGGTGTACTTGTGTTATCACAGCAGTTGCATTTACCGAGTTCACAAGACACAGATGGGAGGGAGGATGTAGGTTTGATGATGAGGTAAGATCAGATGAAATGGGAAAAAAAGTAGGTCTCTTTTTTTTAATTTTTAGTGATATACAGTATTTTGGTTTGCAGAGGGGATCAAATTTTGAGTGATGATAGGGAAATCTACGGTAGAATGTGATGTTACATGGTTACATGCTTGGTTGTAACTGTTTGGCTTGTGACAGATTTGGACCAGCTTATCAAGTTCTTTTTATTATTATTATTATTATTATTATTATTTTGTGCCTGTATTGTTATTCTCTGCTAGGGTGGCTATATTGTCTCTTCCTTGGTTTATTATTTGTTGCCCAGTTGCATGTCGGCCTTGCTCAATAAGTTTCCTCTTGTTGTTCGCATCCAGATCAAGAGGTCATCACCGAATCAACTATCACTTGCTGAAAAATACCTAGCTAGGACAAGCAAGAATTTGATGAAGAGACAGCACCTATAAACTAGTTCGGAAAAACATTTCAGAGTTGAGCTTAAGACTTGGGGAAGCGAAAACAATGATAGAACAATTGATAATGACTTTATAATAGAAGTATGTATGTAATTGTTAACTTTGTGGGTAATTTTATGAAACATTATACAAAGTATGTAAATGAACAATTGATAATGACTTTAATAGAAGTATAAAATTTTTATTACCTAAATTGATTTTATTTTTGTTTTTATTTTTGGGGTGTAATTGGTTTTTTTTGATGCAATTGGGGTGTAAATTGTAAATAAATTAATTAGCTATTAGTCTGTTACCAACACTAAAAAAAAAGGGTAAAAAATGAAAGATGAATATTTTCAGCCTATTTATGAGATAAAAACAAAGGCTCAGGGCTTCTCACAAGACTGACATTTGCGCATAGTGTGGTAAATCAAAGGAAGGCAGAAAATCATCAGCTTTTGGACTTGTGCAGCTCAATCATTCTGTTATCTAGCTCTTATGAATCATTGAATAAATACATGAATGAAGGGAAAAAAACACTTGAAGAGCCTCTCAAATTGAACAAGATAAGGTGGGGATCTTATTGGACATCTCTGTTATGAATTATGATCCGAGTTTTGATCATTCTTTATAAACTGAAAACGTACAGGATGAAGTAATTCTGATTTGTGGTTCAAATTAGTTAGGACAAGAAACTTTGTTTGAGTGTTTATTCATCCAGAAATTAGATGTGATGCTGATAGAACACTATTTAAAATCATTGTTTCTCATGATTTTTTTTGATGGGGTTTGTGCAATTTCATGTCACTATTATTCATAACAAGGACTTTAAAAGAATACTAATATTGCAACAAGACTTGTAATTAGGGTGTAAATTATTGGGTTAAAAGTGAGGTGTTGTAGGTTATATGGTAGGTGGAGGTGATAGGTTGAGAAAGATCCAAAAAACATTCACGGATTCAATTCAATCTTGTTGTGATAATTAATGGGAATCTTTTCCATTGGAAGGTGCCCTTGTTTACAGTTAACTTGACTTAGACACAAGTGCAAGCTGCATGTGGCCCCTGTCTTTAAACCCTTCATTCAAAATTTATTTTCCCCTGAATATCTGAACTTCATTGAATTAATTGACAACGTACAGGTTGATAAGAAATTTATTTAAGGTTACAAATTGATAAGGTTTAACGTAACTCTTCAAAAAGTGAAAAGTGAAATTTTATGATAAGGTTTAGCATACAAATTTTATGATTAGGTTTCTTCACTTGAAGATATTTTGAGGATCGTACTGAAAATGTGGTCAAAATTGCGCATTTCATAGATTGGGGCTATGTTACTTAGGCAATTATGATATATGGTTTCCTTAGTTTTTTTTTTTTTTTAAAAACACAAGCACAGTCTTGGAAATGTTCCATGTGGAAAGGACAATGAGATCAGTCAAAAACTGATTTTACCTAAGACATCACCATGGCCATCACTCATCAGTTGTTGTAGTATATGTTACTACCTAGTAGTGTCTTTTGAATTTGGAATACTAGCAGAAGTACGTACACTTCACTTTACAAGAGAGACACACAAAATCCTGCAAGTATTCCAAGTGGAGAGGACAATGAGACCAGCCAAAGACATCAATCACCATGGGCATTGAGAAATTACTCTGTACTGTTTTTTGAGTTTTTACACTTCTTGAGAGTTGAGACTTTTTTGATCAATCTTGAGAGTTGAGACTTGAAACCAAACATAATATCCAAAAACCCATGGGGCCCCGGCGGAGATTAGAACTAGGGGTGGCAATTCGGTAAATCGTCGGATTTCGGTTGGGTTATTCGGATTTTGGATCATTCGGGTTTCGATTTATAACGGGTATGATCGGTAATCGGGTATTTCGGGTCGGGTCGGATCGGGTCGGATGTTTAATTTGTCGGTTACATGGGGTTATCGGATCAAAATCGGTCAAGCAAATCCGGATTTCAGTTTAGTCGGTTTCGGGTTGAGTCAGTTTTTGCAATTTTCGATTGAATCGGATTTTGGTTGAATCGGATTTCGGTTGAATCGGATTTCGGTTGAATCGGTTCGGTTAAATCGGATTTCGGTTGAATCGGTTCGGTTAAATCGGTGTTCGACTAAATCAAATTTTGGTTGAATTAGGTCTTGATTGAATTTCGGTTGAAATTGATATTAAGAGTTCAAAATAACTTTATTTAAGTGATAAAAGTTATATGAATTTAATGAATGAGTCATGATAATATTAAGAATCATTGTATTTATAATATACTATTTGAATTTGAATTTGATATTGAGTTTTTAAAGATGAAATTTACCACTTGTAGAATAAATCAATTAATATTTGACCGAAAAAGTCAATCAAATTAATAGATTATCACAATTTACAAATTCATAAGATACAATATTCACAAATCACAAGTAAAGATTATATGCTATTAAACATATGTAAGATTTTATATTCATAAAAAATTCTTATGATATTGCAATCAACTAATTACATTTTACAATTAATGATTATATGAAGTTATACTCCAATAATTTAAAATGATCTCTGTTCACAAATAATAATTTTATAGTCACATACAATTTCAAGATCATATACATAAATAAATAAAATCTTTACATTTTAATGAAGAAATATATCTTTTGTGATGAATAATAATATTGGAATCCATGACTATATGAGACTATGGTAAGTAGTTCTAAAGTCATTAAAATAATTTCAATCATTACTATATACTAAAGCGGAGGTTAAAATAATATATAAAATGATGCCATATTAAAATATATCATTCATCTTTTTTAAATCAAACTGATTAGTTGAAATTTAATCGAATTATTTTTAAATATTTATATTTATATATATTAAAAAAATATAATAGTTTTATTTTGGGATAATATTATTTTTAGATAAGATATATATAATTCTTAAAATATCCTTTCTTATATCAATTTTTAATGATTATTTTTAGAAACGATAGTTTTTTTAGATAAAATATGTATAGTTTTTCTAAAACATTCTTATTTATATCATCAGTTTGATCAAAATTTAGCAAGTACAAATACATAATATAATAATTTTATAAAATTACGTAAAAGGTGCGAGAACTAACACTATTTCATAACTAAATGATTATATGATCTCTTATATTCATATGATCTTATATATTAATAACATATAAGATCTTATATTCTATCAACCAATAGGTTTGAAAACTTAAAACATAAATATTATAAAATATCATATTGATTTTGTTATAAATATGATGAATAACTAGTTATACCCGTCGTACCATGTACGACTACGATTCTGTATTTTACAAACATTATAAATAGGATATTAATAAATAAAAATATAATATAAGTAATTTATTGCTCGTATAATGTATAATTTTTTAAATCAAATATTAAATTCTACATATTTTATTACTTTTCATGTATGTAAACTTAGAGATCATCAAATAGTTTAATATATCTATTAAATATTTTATTATCTATTTTTATTAATTTTAAACATTATAAATATTTATCATTATATTTTAATAAAATAAAATCACTATATATCTATAAATAAATTCGTCAAAAGATATATGGTAAAGGATTTATATTTATTTTAAATATTCTATCATTAATTTTAAATACTTGTATAAGGAAGCTTTCAAAAGATATTATTATACTAAATAGATATTTTTTTAGTGTTAGAGATAAATTTAAATAATTAAAAAGAATTTAATAGATATAAATTATAATAATAGAAATAAAAAATAATTTTATAAACATGAGGTGGGGCCATAATCGTTCTGGTGGCTCGAAAAGGTATATCTTTAATATATAGTTATAGATTGAATATAAACATAAATAAAAAAAATATTTTTTAATTTTATCAATATATTTTTTGTGAAGAATAATGATATTGGTGTGTATGACTTGTGAGATTATGATCAATATAGTTCTAAAAGTTATTAAAATGATTTCAATCAAATATCCAAATAATTATCTCATATCTTATATTTACATGATCTTATACATTAATCATAAATAAGATCTTATATTGTTTTGGAAACTAAAAACACAAAATAGATAAAATATCATATTGATATTAGTATAACTATCATAATATACATAAATGAATAAGATTTTAATAGACTATTATTAAATAAATATATCTTTTTGTGATGAATGATGATATCTACCTAATACATTATAAAGCAGAAACCATGTCTATTAAAAAAATTGTGTCACGTGACGTTACTAGAATAAAATAATGTCAAGCTTTTAAATAATAACTTGTATTATTCTTTTTATACATCCAATTGTTTATATTATAATAACTTTATCTATTCATATGTTGATACTTTCTATATTAATTTAATGCATATCATATCTTTTAACAAAACTTGATATATATGCTAGTATTTTTATATTAATTTTATACATAATAAATTTTCTTTTCTTTTTAACAAATCTTGCACTCCAAGTGTAATATCTGCTAAATTCTAAATAAAATAAAATGGGTAATTATCCCAATAATTATTTTTCTCCAAAATAGAGAATTTAATAATTTTTATAATCTCATATTATATTATAAAAGGTTATAAAAGTTTACTAAAATAGAAATAATAGTTT
Organism: Fallopia convolvulus; assembly: GCA_964016875.1. Lineage (NCBI taxonomy): Eukaryota > Viridiplantae > Streptophyta > Magnoliopsida > Caryophyllales > Polygonaceae > Fallopia > Fallopia convolvulus. The sequence continues at coordinate 50,734,208 of OZ024723.1, forward strand.
TAATAAAATTATAAACATAATATAAAGGATTATTAAAGTGGTAAAAAAAATTCAAATAAAATAAGAATAATATAATTTTCGAATTTATTAATAGGGGTGTTACACCAAGTATATAATTGTTTTAACTATATGCTGATATTTTGAAATATAATAAACTATCTATAGAATATATGATATATTTTAGTATACATTACTAGAGGTTAATTCACATGAAAATGATTCTTATCATGAAAACTAGAAACAAATGAGGACCTTGGATTTGAGAAATCGATGAATAAGATTAAAAGAGATAGGGGCAAAATGGACTGTTCACATTATTACAAGGACTGTTCACATATAACCGCATTTTAACTTCAGAAAATTTAGTATACGTTCACATATAATATAAGTACGTTCGCATATTAGTATTGCATGTTCAAGTTTTATGGTCTTATGTTCATACTCGATTTATACCATTCTACATACGTAAAAAGACTTAAAAAAATAAAATAAAAAAATTTGTTATTATTATTATTTTTAATTTTTTAATTTTTTTAATTTTTTTAATTTTTTTAATTTTTTTTAATTTTTTTAATTTTTTTAATTTTTTTAATTTTTTTAATTTTTTTAATTTTTTTAATTTTTTTAATTTTTTTAATTTTTTAATTTTTTATTTTTTTAATCGAATGGTCTAGATTCATTTCTAATGTTTCAATCAAATGGTCTAGATTCGTTCTTAGTTTTCAAGATAAGCCCCATTTTCATTTGATTCAATATCTACATTAGTATATCTACATAAATTTTAATAAATTAATGTTAAAAACTATTTAATAAATATTTTAATAAGTTATATTATAATTGCTAGATTTCCTACCCTAAACCCTAAACCCTAAACCTTAAACCTTAAACCCTAAAAGATAAGAACACAAATACATAACCTTAGTAAATATTTTATAAGAAATGATTTTTGTATGCATACTAATATCTTTAGAAAAATAAAAAATAATTCAAAATATTCAATTCAAGTGAAATTAACATTTTAAAAAATTTAATCAAAATATGGGAAAATATCTCAACAAATAATAAAAATACTTTTTAAATATATTCAACTAAAATATGTGGCTCAATCTTAAAGTTTTTTTTTATAAATTACATAATTTTATTGCTATATTATATACAAATATTTTAAATTTTATATTACTATTAGATTATTGTATAATCTTTAGTAAATTACCCCGTGAATACCCGAGACCTGGATTATTGTATAATCCAGGTCACGGGTATAATCGGGTTCGGATTGTTTCGGGTGTAATTAGGTTCGGATTGTTTCGGTTTTCGGATACAACCGGTTCGGGTACAATCGGGTTCGGGTTGCTCGGATTCGGGTATGTATCGGGTTGGTCTTTTCGGATATAATCGGTTTCGGGTTGCTTTTTTAAACGGGTTGCTTTCGGGTTCAGGTTAGAATTGGTCAGACCGGGTCGGTTTCAGATTTCATTTTGTAATTTTTTTCGGATAGCGTTCGATTCTCGAATCGGATTATTCGGTCGGTTATTTCGGGTCGGATCAGAATTTACCGCCCCTAATTAGAACCCAAAAACTATACCTGGCCCGCATTTTTTAACTACTTGGTCAATTAATTTATCAGAGCTAAATCACAATACTAGTCAAACCCATTAAAAAACTGAGTTCATCAGATAGGTTTTATTGGGTACTTACTTAGAGAACATTCAAGGGATTACTATATGTCTATATGGTAATATGGTAGTATAACGGATGTAAACCAGGTTATGGTTTTTAAATCTAACAAAACCTGTGCTTCTCGTCATAATCAATTTAATTTATTAACCAAACAGTACGGCGCAGTTTGGCAGCATATTGTGGTTTTGGGTTTGAATTTGGGCAAAATTCTAAATTTAGATGATCACTACAGTCTGCAGATTTTACAGTTAATTTTAAACGTTTACATGTAAACTTGAATATGAGTTAGATCGAATAAACTCAACCCTTAATTTTAAATCCCGAAGTTGAATGTCATGTGACTCTAAATAACCTATGTTACAAAGACGCGGAAAACGGATGATTGTCATAATTTTACACTAGGAAATGAGTTAAAGGTGTTTTTCATACGAAACAGAATCAAAAAACACTATTCCATTAGAGTTTTCAAGTCGCATAGTAAATAATCAAGTAAGAACCCTAACCCAAGAAAGAGATGAATCAAATTTTTTCTCTGAGTATTATTATAAAGTCACTCTAAATTATAAAGTTTTTTTTTTGTAAATGTCTTTTTAAAGACACTAAAGCATACTAATTTTGAATACATAAATAATAAAGTAGTATATAGTATTTTTTATACTTTTTCACTACTAAGTATCCTGATATTTTCCCATTTCTAATTAGTGTATTTTTCATGAGTATACAAAGATACATACTATTATATTTTGTACTTTTCTCTTTTCATATCATATATACATATACACTCACATATTATAATTTATTTTATTTTAAAAAATTACAATGTTAATAATAATTCCCAATTTCCCATGATTACAAAATATTATAAATAAGGATAAAAGAAATTAATATAATTAACAATACTAAATACTATACAATAAATTCAATTAATCATATATTATATACTAAACATAGTTAAACATTACACACCAAACTATAAAATCTAATTAAATATTACACATTAAAAGGGTAGGAATAGTTGCTTGACATGTGACAAATAGAGGGCTATTCTATGGATACAAAAGGGCAGCAATATAAACCCCCATCACATGGTATATTGGTATATAGGAATTTATTTATTTTTCCCTTTATTATTAAGTATTGTCTTATGTACCCCTATCTACTTGCATTACTCATGGCCCATGGCCCATAGCACAACACTTTCTCACATGACACCGTGAAAAAGAATGGCCGAATACATACATAGACCCTTGAACTTGTAACTTTTTTCCGCTCAGATCCCCGTACTTAAAAACTTATTATTAAACACTCCAACTTACTTAATTTTATTCTCTCAAACCCTTTTTTGCTTATGTGGCATTGCGCGTGCTCTTTACTCGAATGATTTGCGAGTTAATATGAATGAAGTGGCTGACATGAATTATAATTAAAAGTTTTGATCTTTTTTCCCTTTTTTTCTATCTTCATCCATCTCTTTTTTCCTTTGACAAAATAACTAGAAATAAAATGAAAAAAAAAGAGATCATCTTTTTTTTTTTTTTTTTCGTACTTCATCTTCTTCCTTCTGAGTTGATTTCGGCGCCGGCGAGCACCCGCCTCAAATTACCGCCAATGGATCTCCCTTCCATCACCGCCATCATGAAGCAGATCTCTGACTTGATTCCGTCCGGATTGGCCGCCATTTCGTTCTCCCTCTCTCTCTCTCTCTAGTTTTTAGATCTGGAATTTGTAAAGGAAATTTGTGAAATTAAAAGATGTCAAATCCCCATTGTATGCACCACAATGGAGGTCGACATGGTTCTTTTATGTCAAGTTGGTGAAGGCGGCGAAACTAGACGCTGAACAAGGGGGTGTGGTGAGGATCCAAACCGTCGGGGTGTTACAGAGCACCGAAGAGTTGGACGTCACCATAGGAAGGCCCGATTATTAACAGATCCAGACAGGGGAGTTTGAAGAGGAAGCTCCACCAGATCTACATGTTCCAATTTGTAGAGGTTGGATCTGGTGTTGTATTTTTTTGTGAAGGGATTGGATCTGGTTGTGTTTTGATTTTGAAAGTTTAGAAATGACAACAGGTGAATTTGGGGGTTTGAAAAACTTGATTTGTCAATGTCAACAAGAACAACGACTTTAATATAGTTTGAATCTGGTGATTTGTGGGAGTAGTACGATATGGGTTTCTTGTGAGAAATGGTGGGGGTTGCTCCTAATTATATTTGTTATTGTTGTTGTAGAGATTGATTTTGTTAAATTTTTGGAGATTCTTCTCCTGTCATTGTTTGTTGTGGGAGTTTTGTTTCTTGATTGCAGTTGCTTTGCTTTGATAATTCTCAAATGGTTTGTTTTAAAGGTTTGGTTTTTTTTGGAGAGTTCCTGCAAAAAAATGGTGATTTGCTAGTATTTTTATTTATAGAAGTTTTTAATAATTAAATAAAATCATCTTATATGAGGAAGAAGAATGGTGATTAGCAGATTAGGTGATTTGGGAGTAATTTAATAAAAATGAAAGGGGTATAATAGTAATTTAATAATGTTGTTAATTTTTAATTATGATAAAGCATATTATGTGTCGTGGCAAAATTTTAGTGAGATTTGATTTTGTGGCGCTTATGTGGCAAAATTTGGGGCTAACTCAGCGCGCGTCAATTTCACGAAAATGAGGTGGGTTTCGTTGAATAAAATTTTTATAGTATAGGTGTCTAATAGTAGATTTTTTAGTATAGGGGTCTGAGTGAACAAAAGTTTCAAGTTCAAGAGTCTATGTATGTATTCGGCCGAAAAAGAAATCAAGACAAGCATAAAGATGCATCGCTTTCTCAGTCTTGGACCACAACTGATCCACATTCTTGACCAAGGATTGAGGACCAGTAAAGTGATCTCACACAATAATATAATTGCAGCCTGCATTCCAATTAAGTTTGATGATCCACAACAGAGAATTGTTAGAAATAATTCATTATTCTAAAATACTTGAAGAAATGGAACAATGGACTAATTAATAAAGATTGGCCCAGGATTATTGGCCGAAGAAGAAACTCAATAGATTTAGTGAATATGAAATCGGTGGAATTTTCTAGATTTAGTGGCCCAAGATTATGATTCCGGTGAGGATAACCCTTGTGGTAAGGACTAGACTTAAAATGAAGACTAATCTTAACCATCATTGGATTTACTTGAATGGTCAGGATTTTTTTTTAATTTTTTTAATTTTTTAACCTTTTTTTTAGGTTAATGAAAATCGAATTTTATAAAAAATAAATTCAAAGCACATAAAAATTGAACTTATCATTGATAACAAAAAATGAACTCGTAGAGTATGAAAATTGAACTCATACAATATAGAAAATTGAACTTCTAACATAAAAAATTGAACTTCTAGCATATAAAAATGAACTCATAGTTGATGAAACCAGAAATAAAACGTCGCTAGAAGACAAGAAACGAGATTCTATTATTCGATTGTGCAAACACTTGCTCTTTATTTATTGCTTTCTTACAACAAGGTTACAAGCAAACGAGGTTTACAAGCAAACGAGGTTTACAAGCAAAACGAGATTTACACCTTAGACCTCCTAAGAGTATTTGAGATCTCGATCTAACAAGGTTCGAGATCTCCTAATCACTATGAGATTCTACTACCCACATGCCGCTTGATGGACTCCGGTAGCGAGGTTGAGCTTCGAGTTTGAGTGTGGTGATGATGGCTTGTGAGAGGATGCAGCGATGTCTTTGGTGTGAGCGAAAGCTCTCTATGTGACTTGAAGTCTTTTTGTGGACTTCACTTGTCTATAGCGAGGTCTTTTAATGATGTTTCAACACGTCGATCTTCAACGAGCAAGATAGTTCTTGAGTTCAAGATGTTTTTCGACCCTTTTCCGCCTACGAGGTTCTCCTCTATTTATAGAGAATTGAGGAGCCGGGTTTTGGTGTTTACTCGATATGGGACGCCCGAGATCAGGGCCACTGATTGGTCCGGAGGTGAGGCAGCCGATGATTGGCTTGGGGGAGCGGCGACAACTGAGTGGTTCAGGTGGGCGGGAGTGTCACCAGAGTCGGCAACGAGGTTTAGACCTCGTTCCTAGGTTTCGGAAGACCTCGCGGAGATAGGAATTTTGTTTAATTAAAAGACGGGTATGGTTGTGGGCCCCAGAATCCACCTTGGGAGTCCCGTCGGATCCGTGTATTCCTTGTATTGCGGGCCCACTTCCTATTTTACTATTTTGAGCTCCATCACAACCTCATGGCCTGGGGACCTCGTCCTGAGGACCGCAGGTTATAAAGTACGAGGGGTAGTTGGTTCATCAAACCCGGGGTGCGGGGTCTGTACTTCTTAGGATTTGCGAGGTGCGAGGTTCGGAGGTTGGGTGGACATATCACAAGAAACTCTTTTGCGAGGCCTGACACTTAGGCCCTTCTTCCGTTCGCGTGTGCGATGCTTCCTGGGCCTGCCCCCCGTATTTTTGCTTAATGGGCCGTCAAAGCAGACCAGGCCCAATAAGCTTTTCGGGGGTGGGGAGAGGCCCAAGTCCGCCCTTTATAAGAAGCGTAACTCCCATGCCTCATCTCCATCTTCTTCCTCCAGCGTTCCCTCTCTCTGCCTCTCTTGCCCTCTCAGTTCCCGACGAGTAGTTTCCAGACGGTTCTCCGACGATCTTCCGACACCGCCCAGGAGCGCTACCGCACCAGCCGCGTCAGTTTTAAACAAGTAAGCGCTCGACTCCCTTTTTTGCGTTTTCGATGTTCCTCCCCCTTTCTTTCCCCGCCCCTTGCCTCGCCGGGAGATGGGCGTTTCCCGGTGCCTCGCGGTGGCGAAACAGAGGGGATGAGGGCGGCGCTCGCGCTTGCGCGATGCCCTCGATTCTCTTTTTCTCGCGTTTTTTCTTTCTTCGTTTCGTGCCCTAGCGGGCGACGGTTGCTTTTCGGCGTTTCATGCCAGCGTTTTGGCGGCGAAACGGTGGGGCGAGGGTGGCGTCCGCCACGCTCTCGAACCCTTCGTTCGCCAACTGACGGTTGAGTTTCTGCGACCCCTTTGCTTTTTTGAAATTCGAATTCCTTGAAAAACCAAACATCATGATGTCCGACTGACGGGACGTTTGGTTTTCCACCGCTGGCTTCCATTTCGCCTTCTCTTTCCTCCTTTTGGCGCTTCACATTCTTCCCCAGTCGTCCTATCTGTCAGAGTAGACCTAGGGTGCCACGTGGTTTCTTCCCATTATCACCTCGCGCATTCTTTTTTTTGTGGCTTTGCTCAATGTCTCAACCCTTTTTCTTTTCCAGGTGCTCGCCTCTCGTGGTCTGGACGTCGCTTGTTCATGCCTAGAGGAGCCTCTTTGAGCCCTTCACCAGGCTTCGCGTTTAAAGTTCAAGAGAGGTTCTACGAGGAGGCCTCTGAGGCCGAGGAGAGTGTTGAGACCAATGATTCCGAGAACCCGAAGTCTCCCCCGCTGATTTTTGGCGATCCCTCATCTAGCGACTCCGTTGTCTCGGTCAGTTCGCTCTTCCCTCGACTGTGCGTATACTCCGGAGTCGAGATGGCCTCGTCTTCAATTTCCGATGAGGAGGTGGTCGGTCCCCATGCGAGGTCGTCGGATTCCAACGACCAAGCGAGCTTCTTTGAGAACTACATTACCGACTCCGTGTCGAGCATCCCACCAGTCCTCGAGGAGAGGATACCTATGCATCCGAACCCCTCGAAAGGGATTTTTCTTCCCGAGGGGGTGCCCACGGTTCTGAAGCGGGGAGACCTCGCGGATATCGCCAGGGACTTCGCCTGGTCCGAGGGGGTTGAACTAGCGCTCCCCGAAGAGGGAGGCTGCTCTCTGGCCCATTACGAGAGGTGCGTCGTCGTGCACCTCGTCAACCTCCAGGCCGGCTTCCGATTGCCGTTGGCCCAACATCTGGTCAACTTTCTATGGGCTATGCACGTCTGCCCAGCACAACTGTTCCCCAATGCGTGGCGGATCCTTTGTGCCTACACCATTCGAAGTTACGAGCTCGGGGATGGACCTGATCTGGACACCATGTCGAGCTTGTTCTTGGCGAGGAGGGAACACGAGTCTTGTCTCGTCAACCTCAGCCTGCCTGGTCTCAAGATTACCACGGCCCCTTCGAACGTCGGGCCGTGGAAGAAGAAATGGTTCTTGGTCCGGGACCCTACCGAGAGGTACCTCAACTTCCCCACGGCTCCGGACAACTTCGTTCGGCCCAAAGGTACAAAAAAGGCCGAAGAGCTCAAGAAGCGGTACACCCCGAAGCTTCAGGAGCCGTTCCAAGAGTACCTCGCATAGGACCGGCTTGAGCCGGCCGCCTAAGTCTTACACTTCCACCTCGCGAGGGCGGTGAGGTTACTTATTTTCCCTTTTCGCTCCTGGTTTTGTTATATATTATTATTATTTTTTTGTTTTGGGCCATGGACATGGGGGAATACCTCGCTTATTTAATGATGACCGCGAACTTCGCTCGGACCATGCTACCTCGGTTGCTTGCGATATTTTGCTTTTTGCTTTTTCTAACTTGTTTTTTCTTACATTCTTGACAGTGGACCTTTTCAATGCTCTCACCTCGAGGGCGCAGGGGAAGAAATCTGCGACCTCCACCTCCCAAGCCCCGCGAGCCTTGAAGGGGGTCGTGATAAAGGAACCGACCCCTTCGGCGAGGCCGCCCACCCCGCAACCGAAGGCAACACCCCCGCCGCCGAAGGTGCCAGGGGTGAAGATTATCGAGGGGGCTTCATCAAGGGGGGATGTCGCTAGGACGTCCTCCCAAGTCCCTCGAGGATCCGGCGATGGAGCCTGATCCAAAAGAAAAGAGGTCGAGGAGCCCCCCCCCCCCCCCCCCCCCCCGCCTCGACAAGAAAAAGAAGTATAAGGGGGACCGCCAGAGGGGAACCCCGGGGGGGGGGGGGAATGATCAAGCGCCCCAGCTCCACAAGACGAGTTATCTCGACCGACGGGCCTCCTGCTGATAAGTTTCACTGCCCTGGACCCGCCCGGGGCGTGCCCAAGGATTGGGATAGGACGGATTGGAAGGAGGAGGTTGCGTGGGCAAACAACCTCTCGGAGGCCGCTCTCAACGACGAGATCCTCCACTACTCGGCGATGGTATGCCCTACTTCTTCGAGGTTGTTCTTTTTCTTGGTTCCATTATTATTATTTTTGTTTTAACATGCTTTTTGGTTTTTCAGCATCACTTCTTTGAGAATTACAACTGCAGTCGCGTCAGCCTCCTCCACAAGAAGATGGATAGGTTGGAGGCGCAGCTCAAGGCCCGCGACGCCGAGGTCGAGAAGAAGGGAAAAGACCTCGCGGAGGTTGAGAAGCGAATTTGCGCCGCGGAGGTTGCAGCGGCAGGCGAGGCCAAGGATGTTGCTAGGGCCAGGGAGGAGGCGAAGAAGGCCAAGGAGGAGGGGGAAAAGGCAAAGGGGGAGGTGAGGGGTCTCAAGGACGAGGTTGGGGACCTCAAGGCTGAAAACAAGGAGCTCCTGCGGGCCCCAAGTATGTGGAGTCTGCGGAGTACAAGGAAGAGCTGGTGGGCAACGTTAACAAGATGTTCCGGCAGGCGGTCCGCATGGGGGTCAAGCAGGCGGTCGCGAAGTATGGGCACATCAACCCCCGTATTACCTTCTTCAACCCCAACTACGCACTGACTATGGGGGAAGAAATTGGGGAGGAGCCCGAGGGAGAATGCGAGTTCTTCCTCAGGGAGGATGGGACCGTGGCCGCCGAGGCGCCCCCTGCAGAGGACCTCGGCCAGGGAGGCCTGGACCCCGTCGTCGCAGATTCTCATCCCGCGACCGACGTGCCGAGCTCCCAGCCCGTTGCGATCTCCGACTCGCCCGTCCGCCAAGCTCCTACGGAACTCGCCGCCGAGACCTCGAAGGAGTGAAGGATGCTTGTCTGTGTGTTTTTGTGGTTTTTTTTAATATATTTTCGCTATTTTGGTGGCCCCGTCGGGGTTTGTAATTAAGATACTTCGGCCCTTGTGGCCTTATTTTATGCAACTTTCCTTGTTTTATGGTTGTGTTGTGTTTCTTACTTTAGTTTACTTGTATATATATCCCGATCCAACCCCATGACCCGAGTGTCACAACATTTGTGGCACCCTCGGGCCACATCGAGCGCTTGTTTTATGCCGCGATCTCGCTCGGATCGTGCGTAATTGTTTTTATGCCAGAATCACGAGCCTCGCTCGGATCTCGCATGATGGTTATTATGCCAAGACCACGAGTCTCGCTCGGATCTCGCATGATGGTTATTATGCCAAGACCCTGAGCCTCGCTCGGATCTCGCATGATGATTTTCGGGAATCTCCAACCCCAAGCGGGAAGCGAGGGGTGGACTTCACAACTTAAAACCGAGAATATCCAACCCCCAGCGGGAAGCGAGGGGTGGACTTCACAACTTAAAACCGAGAATATCCAACCCCCAGCGGGAAGCGAGGGGTGGACTTCGCAACTTAAAATCGAGAATCTCCAACCCCAAGCGGGAAGCGAGGGGTGAACTTCGCAACTTAAAACCGAGAATCTCCAACCCCAAGCGGGAAACGAGGGGTGGACTTCGCAACTTAAAACCGAGAATCTCCAACCCAAGCGGGAAGCGAGGGGTGGACTTCGTAACTTAAAACCATGAATCTCCAACCCCAAGCGGGAAGCGAGGGGTGGACTTCGCAACTTAAAACCGAGAATCTCCAACCCCAAGCGGGAAGCGAGGGGTGGACTTCGCAACTTAAAACTGAGAATCTCCAACCCCAAGCGGGAAGCGAGGGGTGGACTTCGCAACTTAAAACCGAGAATCTCCAACCCCAAGCGGGAAGCGAGGGGTGGAATTCGCATGAAATTTTCATTTTTGAGACAGATTTGAAAATACAACTACCCTTTATTCACAAAATTTGTAGGAAATACCGGAGTTCGGAGAGTTTACACGTAATATTTTTTGAGCCGATCGATGTTCCATGTTTTGCTCAGGGTACATCCCTCGCTGTCTTTGAGCTTGAAAGCTCCGGGTGCGACTTCTTCTCCGAGGAGGTATGGTCCCTCCCAATTAGGATCCAGCTTGGCACCTTTGGTACGCCTCAAAACGAGGCTACCCGTGGCCAAGAACCGGGGTCTGACCTTTTTGTCGTGATACACCGCCACGCGCAATTTGTATTCCCTGGAGCGCAGGTCGGCCACCTCGCGCAATTCGTCCCTAAATAGCAGCTCGACCCTAAGGTTGGCCTCGTTCTCTTTTTCATCGAAATAAAAAACTCTCGCCGAAGGGACCAAGGTCTCTACTAGGACTAGCGCTTCCGCCCCGTAAGTTAGATCGAAAGGCGTTTCTCCCGTTGCACGACGCGTGGTGGTGCGATATGTCCATAGGACGAGTGGGAGAAGCTCCGCCCAGCGGCCTTGCGCCATGCTAGGCGCTTCTTTAGATCAGACAAGATGCGGGCATTGACGTTCTCCACCTGGCCGTTGGACTGAGGGTGGGCCACGGAGGAAAACTTGAGGGTTATGCCCAGGTCGGAGCAGAAGGTCCGAGTCTCCTCGCAATCAAATTGGGGGCCATGGTCGGTCATGATGGTCATGGGAACGCCGAAGCGGCAAACGAGGTTCTTCCACAGGAAGTCGCATACCTTTGTCCCAGTGATCTTTGCCATTGCTTGTGCCTCGACCCACTTCGTGAAATAATCGACGATGACCAAGATGTACCGCACCTAGCCAACAGCCTTGGGGAAGGGGTCGAGGATGTCCATCCCCCACATCGCGAAGGGGCACGACGCATGGATGGAGCGAAGACGCGAGGTCGGGTCGTGCTGGAGGTTATCGTGCTTCTGACACCCGTCACATCTCTGGACATAGGCCCTCGCGTCCTGCCGGAGAGTGGGCCAAAAGTATCCCAAATGGGTGATTTTATGCGACAGGGCTCGCCACCCTGGGTGGCCGCCACAGACCCCCTCATGTGCCTCGTAGAGGATATGTTCCGTAGACTTGGTCAGCACACACAACAAGTTGGGCTCCGCATAGCCTCGGCGATAGAGTCGGTCGCCGATGACGCAATAGTGTGCCGCCTGCATTTTCAACTTCCGAGCCTCCGCGGGGTCCTCTGGGAGAACGCCGCTTTCCACGTATTGCGTGATCGGGATCCTCCAGTCCCCAGTGGTAACGGAGAGAACCTCACGGGTTACACTCCGTGAGAGTTTTCTTTCTACCATCACGCGATTCCCTTCCTCCAAGGGAAGGGCAAAACCCAACCTCGCGAGAGCATCCGCCTTCGTGTTCGAGGTTGGCGGGATGGACTCTACCGCAAAGGTTTCTAGGCACGACACCAAGGCCTTAACTTTCTCTCGGTACGCAGGTAGGAACCCCGTCCGGGTGTCGTATTGCCCGTTGAGCTGTCGCGCAACCAACCTGGAGTCAGTGTAGACCCTGATTTTGCGGGCTCCACTGAGGAGCGCCATCTCTATCCCGACGATCATGGCCTCATACTCGGCCTCGTTGTTGGTGGCATCGAAGGCGAAGTTAAGGGCGTAGTCCGTCTCGATTGAGGGACTGGCGAGGAATACGCCAACCCCGCCACCGGCATCACATCGTGAGCCATCAACGAATACCTGGACTCCTCCGAGCTTGCGTCCGTTTCGGGAAAGGTGACCCCACCATGAAGTCAGCGAGGGCCTGTCCCTTCATTGCGGTCCTAGGGAGGTAGCTAATGTCGAACTCGGAGATCTCGACCGCCCACTTCGTCATTCGCCCGGAGAGGGCGGGCTGGTGGAGGATTTGTCGAAGTGGGAGGTCAGAGAGGACCTGAATGGGATGCGCGTGGAAGTAGGGGCGCAGGCGCCTGGCGGCGGTCACGAAAGCCAGTGCCATCTTCTCCGCCGGGGAGTATCGCTACTCCGCAGGCTGGAGCATGCGACTTGTGAAGTAGACTGGGTGCGTGGCTTTTCAGGTTAGCATCGCGCTGACCGTCTCCGGGCTCACCGCCACATATAACTGCAAGTCCTCGCCTGTCATTGGAGGTGACAACGTAGGGAGCTTTGATAGGAAGGCTTTTAACTCGGAGAAAGCGAGCTCTAGCCCCTCGTCCCAAACAAACTTGTCGTTCTTCTTGAGGGCAGCAAAAAAGGGAAGAGACTTGTCCGCCAAGCGGGAGCAAAACCTCCCCAAGTAGTTCACGGCGCCGTTGAGCCGCTGTACCTTAGTGCGAGATCGCGACGACCTCATTGAGAGAATCGACTCGACCTTGGCGGGATTGCCGTTGATCCCGCGCTCGCTGATCATGAAGCCTAGGAACTTCCCCGTAGACACGCCGAAGACACACTTCTCGGGGTTCAGGCTGAGACGATTGTGCCTGAGGGTCACGAAGACCTCGTGGAGGTCGGCCAGATGCACCTCGGGGCTTTTGCTCTGTACCACGATGTCGTCGACGTAGGCCGACACGTTCCTCCCCAAATGGTCTTTGAAGACCCAGTCAACGAGACGCATGAATGTCGCCCCTGCATTTTTATGGCCGAAGGGCATGACCTTATAGCAGTACGTACCCTACTGCGTGATGAAGGACGTCTCATCCTCGTCACGTGGACTGATCGAGATCTGATTGTATCCTGAGTACGCGTCGAGGAAACTCAAGACCCCGTGCCCCACGGTTGAATCAACTAGTTCGTCGATCGAGGGCAGGGGGTAGCTGTCTTTGGGGCACGCCTTGTTGAGGTCTTTGAAGTCCACACACATCTGCCACTTGCCGTTGGCCTTTTTGACCGGCACGACGTTGGACAACCATTTCGGGTACTGGACCTCGCGGATAAACCCCGCGGTCAGCAACTTAGCCACCTCTTCATTCGCGGCGTTTGCCCTTTCCTCGTTCATCTTCCTCCGCCGTTGCACCACAGGGCGGGTGGTAATGTCAACGTTCAAGGAGTGTTGAGCCACGGTGCGCGGGACACCGCGGAGATCCTTAGCGATCTAGGCGAACGCATCACAGAATTTGGACAGCAGGGCCTCCAACGACGTCGCTGATTTCCCGGAGAGACACTCTCCCAGGTAGATCTTCTCGGACTCATTCCCGAAGGGGGTAATCACCCTTCTTTCTACCTCGGGGTTGGGGACCGTGAAGTCCCGGACTTTGAGGTCGGCCTCGCCGGGGTACTCCACCATGAATATCGGAGATTTTTGTTTGGGCGAGGTCACATAGCAAACGCGACCCTCCTCTTGGTTGCCCTTTACTTCCCCAACCCCGCCATCGACGGGGAATTTTATTTTTAGGTGTTAGATGGAGACCACCGCCTGGAATTTCATCAGGGATACCCTCCCGATGATTGCATTGTACACGGAAGGCAAGTGTACCACTGTGAACTCCACCATCTCGGCCCTCCTCGTGGAGCCGGTGCCCAACATCATCCAAAGGTCTATGAGACCTGCCACGTCGACCTCGTCTCCCGAGAAGGAGGTGAGCTTCCCAGCGTAGGGCTTCAAGGATGTTTCGGAGATGCCCAACTGCTCGAATGCGCCATAGTACATGATGTCCACGGAGGATCCCGTGTCCACCAGCACTCGCTTCACCATCTTCGAGTCTACTTGAGCGTGCACCACCAAGGGGTCAGAGTGCGGTATGTGGAGTCCCTCGACATCTTCGAAGGTGAAGGCCAAGCCTACGTGGGACCGCGAGGTCTGGGCAACGCTAAATACCGAGGGCTCATGATGGCTTGCCCTTGCGTACCTCTTTCTTTCTGCCTGACTTGATCCAGCCAGCGATGGTCCACCCGAGATGGTATGGATATACCCATCGGGTGTTGTTGTCTGCCCAGACCGTGCCTGCTTCGCGGGAGCCTACTGCTCGACGTTGTTGGCTTGAGCTTGACTCGGGCCTCGTGGTACGGTGTTGGCGCTTGACGCGGGGTTGGCACGTCCCTTTTCGTTTGGGTTGTACAAAGGGCCGCCCTTGCCCCTATAGCCTCGTTGTTATCCGCCGAAGCAGTTCCAATTGTCACCGTAGTTGTTGTTGCGGTTGGCGTCGTTCCCATTGTTATTGTTGTTGTTGCTTCTGTTGTTGTTGTAGTTCCTGTTGTTGTTGTTGACGGGGTTTTGGGCCTGCATTACATACGCATCCCTCGCGGGCGGTGCGGCCACCTTCATCTTTCCTTTAGCCTCGGCGACGATTTCCTTGTCGGTCTTCGGTCGCGAGCTCTGGTTTGCGGCATCCTCGGCATATACCTAGGACGTGATCCGGGCGCACAGGCTGTCGTACGTCGTTGGGCATTTCAAGAAAATGTAAGTCTTGAAAGGCCCCGGACACAGGTTGCCCATGAGGGTATCTCGCACTGATGATTCATCGATGTGTGCGATCTCTGCTACTGCGGTGGTGAACCTCGCGAAGAAGGTGCCCAACAACTCGGCCTCTCCCTGCTCAATACCGCGGAGATCCCGTATGTTCTTCTTGCGCTTCCTCGAGCCGCAGAAGTGTGTGACAAAGGATTCACACAGCTGAGCGAACGAGGCCACAAACCCTATCTTGAGGCTTATGAACGACGTCATCGCGGCCTTGTCCAAGGTGGTTGGGAAGATGCGGCAAAATATGGCGTCATTGTAGGAGTTGACATTCATTTGGACAACAAAGTGCTTCACGTGCTCCTCCGGGTCAGCCATGCCGTCGTAGAGCCCCATTTGTGGCCAATGGAAACCTTTGGGCATAGGCGCCCCCTGAATCTCATCCACGAAGGGGGAACGGCATCCGACCTCAATGGGTTGACGTCTCAACCTCGATTTGAGGGAGTGCATCGGCGTCGTTGGTCTTGATTTGAGGGGATGCGTAGCATTCCCCGCCATTTCGGACAACTCCGTGTCCTGCATTCTCGAACGCTGTGAGCGGGACCGCGAGATCTGCATGGGGTCCCGGGGAGGCCTCTCCGTCGATGAGCCGTTGGTGGAAGTCTCGTGTGCCGGCACATGCCCAGGGACGTACGCAGGTACGTACTCGGAGTGGGGTTGGCCTGGGGGGGGGGACAGGGACGTATGAAGGGACGAAGCCCTGCTGGTACCGCCCATAGCCCAGGTAGGGATATGGGTTCGGGGGTGCACCGCCCGGCTCGTACCCTTGGAATGGGTAGGGGTTTTGTGGGGCGGTGTACGTCCAGCCCGGGGGGGACCACGAACGGACAACCCGGAGGTCCCGCAACCGCCCATTGCGAGGTTTCGGGCATGTTATCGGGGTGTTGGGGGAAAAAGTTGTTCGGACAAGCCATTTTGAGGGGTTCAAAGCCAAGGTTTGCACAAATCAAGAAACTGCTTAGGATGAAGAAGTTCCCACAGACGGCGCCAGTGATGAAATCCGAAATAAAACGTCGCTAGAAGACAAGAAACGAGATTCTATTATTTGATTGTGCAAACACTTTCTCTTTATTTATTGTTTTCTTACAGCGAGGTTACAAGCAAACGAGGTTTACAAGCAAAACGAGATTTACACCTTAGACCTCCTAAGAGTATTTGAGATCTCGATCTAGTTCGAGATCTCCTAATCACTATGAGGTTCTACTACTCACAGGCCGCTTGATGGACTCCGGTAGCGAGGTTGAGCTTCGAGTTTGAGTGTGGTGATGATGGCTTGCGAGATGATGCAACGAGGTCTTTGGTGTGAGCGAAAGCTCTCTATGTGACTTGAAGTCTTTTTGTGGACTTCACTTGTCTATAGCGAGGTCTTTTAACGATGTTTCAACACATCGATCTTCAACGAGCAAGATAGTTCTTGAGTTCAAGATGTTTTTTGACCCTTTGCCGCCTATGAGGTTCTCCTTTATTTATAGAGAATTGAGGAGCTGGGTTTTGGTGTTTACTCGATGTGGGACGCCCGAGATCAGGGCCACTGATTGGGTCGGAGGTGAGGCAACCGATGATTGGCTTGGGGGAGCGGCGACAACTGAGTGGTTCAGGTGGGCGTGAGTGTCAGCTGAGTCGGCAACGAGGTTTAGACCTTGTTCCTAGGTTTCGGAAGACCTTGCGGAGATAGGGATTTTATTTAATTAAAAGACGGGTATGGTTGTGGGCCCCAGAATCCACCTTGGGAGTCCCGTCGGATCCGTTTATTCCTTGTATCCCGGGCCCACTTCCTATTTTACTATTTTGAGCTCCATCAATAGTATATAAAAATTGAATTATCATATTTACTGTTTTTAAAGCTTTTTTTAAAAAGGAACATAATTTGAAAAAAGGAAAAAAATCGAAAAAAATAAATAAAATATTGAAAAAAAATCAATTATTTTTTTAGTTGTGAAAATCGAATTATGTGAAAAATGAACTCAAAGCACATAAAAATTGAACTTATCATAGATAAAACAATGAACTCGTACAATATAAAAATTGAACTCATACAATATAGAAACTTGAACTCCTAACATAAAAAATTGAACTTCTATTGTATAAAAATGAACTCGTAGTATACAAAAATTGGATTGTCATATTTAAAATTTTTAATGCTTTTTTAAAATTTGAAAATAATTTTAGGTAAGAAAATAAAATAAAAAATGAAAAAATGAAAAAAATCATTTATTTTTTAAATATTTTTTTAGTTATGTGAAATCGAATTATTTGAAAAATGAACTCAAAGCACATAAAAATTGAACTTATCATCAATTGAAAAATGAACTCGTAGAATATAGAAAATTGAACTCATACAATATAGAAAATTGAACTCCTAACATAAAAAATTGAACTTCTAGTGTATAAAAATAAACTCGTAGTATATAAAAATTGAATTATCATATTTAGCATTTTAAAAGTTTTTTTTAAACAAAGAACAAAATATAAAAAAAATAAAAATCTTGAACATCCAATATATAGTGATGAGGTAAATCTAATGGTTGAGATTAGGCCTCATTTTAAGCAAAAGGTCTTACGACAAGAGTGGTCCTCACTTGAACCAAAACCCTAGGTAATTCTAGAAAAGTTTGGGAAAACCATGTAAATATCAATCTAGAAAAGGATGAAGGTTGTGGGATGTGTGTTAACCGTCTATATACATGTACAAATAGGAAGAGAGGAGCTATTTTATGCATCGATCAAGATCAGTGCGTGTGTGAGTAAGGTGTACAAATTGTACGAGAAGTCTTTGTGTTCGTTCGGCACCGACGTTTCGGAGCGTCTTGGAGTGGATGTTGAAGTGATTCCGCTCGATTTCCTTGTTCGACACCAAAGCCTGTCGACTAGCGGGTTTGACTGCAAGAGTAGCTTGTTCCAACGTGATTCCGCTCACTTTCTCCCCTCCCCCAAACTTCTCTACCTTGTCCCAGCTAGCATGATTCCTCTAGCTCACTTTCCCCTCGTTCTTGTCGAATCCAGGCTTTAAGTGTGAGAGTGTCTCATTTTAAAGAGATTTGAGTTAAATAATCGTATAATGATAACATGCATTTTAGTCTAGGATAAAGCATGTTTATTTCCTTAGTTTAGTTGTTTTTATTTTATTTTCCTCTTGGTTTTATTGTCTTTTTAGTAGATTTTGTAGTTTCGGTTTCTACTCTTGCTTTGTTCGATTTCAGGATCATTTGGAGGTGGATTCAAGGAGTTTTGGCAACGACAAGGACAAGGGCAAGAGGAGCAACCCGATAGGAAGTGTCTAGGAGTCAAGCGGATGCAAGGAATTGAAGAGAAGATGGGCAAAAGCTCGGTGGAAGGCACGAGAGGAAGCTCATTTAACATTTCAAACGGAGCAGTGCACCAGTACAAAACTCGGTCCAGGTCACGACCGAGTTCTGGACCGAGTTTTACAAAACTCGGTCTGAAACTCGACCGAGTTTCAGACTGAGTCGCGTCTTTTTCCGAAATTTCTCCTCCGCGTGTTTCATTTATTAATTTCGGGCCTTTTCTATCTTGTTTTTAGGGTTTCATATAAATACTTAGAGATTAAGTTTGGATGATTATTACGTATTATTTTCTTAGCCTCTCTCTTTGAAGAACCCTAGATTGGAGATTTGTGGATTTTTGGCAAGACTTGATTGGAGTTGAATTTAGATCTATTGAAAAGACAATTGGTATGTTTCTCTTTGATTTAGATTTCTTATCTCTCCATATTATGTCTAGCTAATTTCTTAGTTCTAAGGAAGGGTGAACCCAATGGTTTAGTAAGTAGATCTAATGGTGATGATTAATTGAATTGAGATTTGAATTGTTGTTTGATTCAACATAGGATGCTTAATGACCTAATTTAATTGAATTGGGAATCTTGTTATAATTTGAGACCGAGAGGAGATAAGAATAACAAGAGATTGATTGAATTGAATTCACAAATTGTTAATTCATGTTAGATCCCTAGGTTTGAACTTGTTGAATTATTTGTGCGAGAGTGACTTAATTCACTTGTGGAACTTAACCTATCCTAGAAATTATTGATTGAGTAGTCTTAACTGAGCGCGAGAGCGGATGTTATTTCTATTGATTCATTGATCTCTAAAGAACTTAAAGGACCTAAATAAGACTTGCTTTGTGCGAGAGTGACTGCTAGTTGAGTCTAGGTACATGCATTAATCGTCTGAAAAGAGTTAATGTTAACATTTGAGATAGTTAGTCCTTCAAACAACATTTGAATTGAAATCCAAATAAATATCACCGGTAATCTATTGAATAATCATTGTGGGGATCCTGACCTTGAAATGCTTTTCTCCATTGATAGTTAATTCTAAATTTTGATTTTAGTTATTTCTGAAAGCAATTACAACTCCTTTTTCTTAATTTTGGCTTAGTCTACTGAATCGTGCTACAATCAATAATACAAGTTCCCTGTGTTCGACACCTTGATTACTACAACCGAACCGTATACTTGCGGTGTAGGAAAATAGCCTATCATATAATATAACTTGTACATTCACAATATAATACAAAGTTACTTTTGTAAAATTGTGTCTTTGTGTCGGTGCGTGTACAAATCTCTTGGGAGGGTCGATTTCCCAATAGTGGTATGAGAGTCGGGGTTGCTGAGGTTGTCGGTCGTGTTGGTGAAGCTTGTGGGTAAAACTCGTTTGTGAAAGGATCTATTGTAAATGTGATGGCGTCTAGCATGTTGAGGACGTTCGAGATCCCACTCTTTGATGGTAAGATTAACTTCATGTTGTAGCATAGTAGGATTCAAGACCTTTTGGTGCAATAGGGTCATTGCTCAAGCTTTAGAAGTACAATCCGGTTGGTGCTGACTCCCGATATTAAGTTTAGTGTGTTAAACGAGACGACCTGAAGGCGTTGTCGGAGAAGCTTGAGAACAACTATGCGTCAAAATTGTTGACGAACCGATTGTGTTTGAAGATGGAGTAAGCACTTAAGATGGAGGAAGGACGTCATCTTCATGACCATGTTAATTCATTTAATAAACTAGTATGCCAATTGATGAATGTAGACAATAAGATTAAGGCCGAGGAGCAAGCATTGTTGTTATTATCATCATTACCAAATTCCTAAAAGTCTCCGATGCAGACTTTACTTGTGAGAAGGGCAACTATCACTCTAGATGAGGTTATGGTCATTTTGCTGGAGAGTGAAACGATGAAGAAGAGCGACGCTACCGACATGGGAGGAGATCACATACTAGTTACGAGGGAGCAGGAGTGTAGGAGTGAGGGAGACACCAATCAAGAGGTAAAGATGACCCGATTCACATCAAAGTCGGGATTGGAGTGGCGTGGAGTTCTATTACTGTAAAGAGAAGGGTCACACGCAATCGAGATGTCCCTAAGTGAGGGAGGACTTAAAGAGGTTGAAAGAGTGGGAAGAAACTATGACTATGAAAGGAATGTGGTCCGTGATGTTGACTATTAGGATGTTTAATTAGCAACGAGTGAGGAGGTTGCTAAGTATGAGTGAGTGATGGACAGTGCAGCCTCAGTGCACGTGTGTGGAGATCAACAACATTCAACACCTTAAAGAAGGAGGTAGGGTTTGGTCACCTCAACTTGGTGAAAGGACATAAGTTGAAGGTACTAGAAATGTAACAATAAGGCTTCACAATAGTACAAGTCATATTCTTCATGATCTGAGGTACGTCCTTTCAAGCAAAGTTAATGTTATCTCATTTGGTACAATGATATCAGTGGAGTATAGGTTTATAGGCACGAGAAAGTGGTGAAATGTGTTGAAAGAGAGACACTTGATCATGCGAGGACGCAAGAACACAAAGAACATCATCTTAGAAGGGTGAGATGTGAAGAGAAGATGTAATGGTGTTGGAATCAAGAAGTCAAAGACGGTGAGAATTTCAATATTTGGAATATGAATTAAGAGAGGAATTGTTAGCAATAATTTTTTATTCCAAATACTTGAAGAAATGGATTAATGGGCTAATTAATGAAGATTGGCCCAAGAAGAAACTCGAGAGATGTCTAGAGATTTAGTGAACATGAAGACGTTGGAATTTTCTAGAGATGCAAATCAAATAAGAATGTGGGGGTCATTGTAGAATAATCTACATAATGGGCCACCTAGGTAATATCTAGAAAAGTCTAGGAAAGTCATACATATCTATCTTTTTTTGGTCTAGATAAATTTAGGGCGAGGGATGGTGCTTTAGTCAAAGGACAGAGAAGACCTAAGGACTCAGAAAGCTCTTACAAAAGGATTTACATTTGCCTCACCTCAAGGAGACTAGTGGGGAATCGAACCTGCGATCTGTCAGATTCGATTCCTGTGTCTTGCTCCACTAGACCAACCCCTTGAGGTTCATAAATATCTATCTAGAAAAGAGGAAAGGTTGGTTGTGGGTTGTTTGTTAACCACCTCTAAACATGTAAAAATAGGAAGAGAGTAGCAATTTTGTCCATCAATCGAAATCGATCAGTGTGTGAGAGTAAGATGCACAAGTTGTACGTGAAGTCTTTGAGTGTGAGAGCATCCCATTCTAAAGAGTGTTGAGTTAAATACCCGTATAATATAATTTGTACATTCATAATACAATACAAAGTAACTTTTGAAAATCTTGTCTTTGTGTCGTTGGGTTTCAATAGGTGTAGAAGTGTCATGTGAGGGTCGATTTCTCATCAAATCATCTCCACTATATAATGCATACAATCAGAAGATGATATTCAGAAGAACTCAAATTACCAACAAAAACTGCAATAAAAAATAATAAAGTCCGACTTCCTAAGATTGCTCAGAATACCAAAAGCAAACAAGAATTTCACATGTAAATCCTGTCTTTTATCAAGTTCATATTTAAGGTAACTAATTTGTAATAAAATTATTAAGCTCAATTAATGATTGACCAGTATCCGTCCACACATCAATCTTTCTGATGTGCAGTCATCAGCAGCCAAGCCATTTGATTATTGTAGGAGCATGAATTTAGCATGCTCCAATATGGAGTATACTTGCATTAACAAAAAAGACATGATTTCACAAATCCATACATTTACAAAACTAAAAATATAGACATAAAAAGCATATTGTACAAAACAATAAAAGAAAAAGAATAAACTCAATAAATCAATTACATGAGAATATGAGATGCAAAGCCAGTCAACTATACTTCATAAGTGACAATGAATATAGTATACATATAAGTGCATGTTAAAATGATCTTTCAAAAGGATTGAATGTACAAAACACGATAAATCTACTAGGGTTCCATAGAGTCCGCATTCTTAAAAACTGTGTATGAAGTAATCTCGATTGTCCAAAAATTCCTCTCTGCCTAATGGTTAGGGATGACTTCAAATAATCCTCCTCCTCCTCCTCCTCCTCCTCCTCCTCCTCCTCCTCCTCATAAGTTTAATTTGTTTAAAAATCTGGATCATCCCAATCAAATAGATGATCAATTCCATCCTCTTCAGTATCATAAATATAATCCTTGACATTAGTGATGTTCCCATTTAAGTTGATACCACTGCTATGCATAACCTTCCCCCATCCTCTCCTCGCCTTTTTCCCCTCCATGACTAACGCGAGTGAACAACTGCTCTTTTAACAACAAAGTTTTATCTTTCTCAATCAACACTCCACTATCATCGATCATATGCTTCCACCAAGATTGTAGAATCCCCGCATGAACCCAAAAAAATATAATTTTGATTACATAGATACCTAGTTTTTAATCTAAAATCATATAGTTCATTGTTTTTAACTATGAAAAGTTATCAAATTATCACAAATGGTAAAGATAACACCTATCAATTAACACAAATAGCAACAATTTTTCAAGAAATATTCCTAATAATTCACAAAAAATATTAATTTGAACAAATAGCAAATAAAAACAAAAAAGAAATCATTGTAGGAAATGTAAACATGAATTTTAGAGTAAATTTGAAAATATTAAGTATTAGGCCATTGTTTTTTTTCAAACAATACATGGCAAATATTAGGTTATTTAAGTATTACAAAGCCAACCCAAATTATCATAATAGATGATCTTACGTAAAACAATGTTTGTTGACCAATATATAAACGTAATCCAAAAAAATATGAGGTAATCATAGATGTTTGCGTACTAGAAATAGCTTGTTGAAGAGAGTGTGGATCACATGAAACACACTGCTTATGTGCAGTATGAGGCGCCATATCAGCCGTTGGATGGGCCAAATTCACTGCCCAAATTAAACACTTAAATCCCGAGCAGATTAGGCACGCGATAACATTTTCGTAGTTTCTCGAAAATTACAAAAGTGCATTGCTATCGTGAAAAATGCATTGTGATATAGGTAAAAGTGAATTACTAACCCGAAAAATTAGGAAGGAAACGGTTGAGATGATTCGGGATTGGGAAATCCGGAATCCCGGGATGATGTGCTTTTGCAACGCACTTTTACCGGTTTCATAGTGCACTTTTCCACCATAATGATGCACTTTTGTAATGCCATGGGCTTTATTTTTGTTTGCACTTTTTCGGTTCTGTAATGCACGTTTTGGTATTTTGTAATGCACTTTTCTGCCATAACGATGCACTTTTACAACGCCCCGAACGTGGAGCACGTGCCTCGCGGGCTTCATTTTTGCTTGCACTTTTTTGGCTTCGTAATGCACTTTTTGGTATTTCGGAATTCACTTTTTCGCGATAGCGATGCACTTTTTAATTTCTGAGAAATGACCAAAATACCACCACGTGCCTATCCATCTCGGGATTTAAGTGTTTTGATCTGGGCCATAAATTTGCCCATCCAATGTCCAGGATGATCCCTCATATTACACATAAGGGATATGTTTCATGTGATCCCCCTCTATTAAAGAAAATGAAGATTAACATTGTTTCGAGCTTCGAGTTAAGAAGTATGTTGCATTATTCCATTTCCGGTAAGAGTAAATCAAGAGTATCAAAAAAAAGATTAGTGATATTGCATTATTAAGAATGGTTTTTCTATCTTATGTCCTTAGGGCATAGGTTAAGAGTACTAATTTAAGGAACTAAAATCCTAATAGGAAACTAATAAACCCTATTGAAAGAATAATTAAATCTAAATAAATATAAATTCTAAATATATTAGCATTTTTAGTCTCTTAACCTATGCCCAGCATAGATTAAAAAAATCCTATTAAGAATATCAAAAATAAGATTAGCCTTGCCCTTAAGCCATTGTTACATTTTACAATTAATGACCAAAAATTGAACTAAATATAGCCGGACCAATCACGAATCTGTCCCATTTTTTCAGTCTTTAAACATGCCCAAGTGAAGTTCATTCAACTGATAAACAACACTAATAAGGAATCAGAGAGAGAATCAGGACGGAACGACGGTCTCGGGAGGAGGAATTCTTCACCGCCGGCACATCTTCCCTGCCTCGTCAAAGTCTACAAATTCGTCTCCAAAATTGATCGGTTTGAACTTATCGTTCTCAATTGAATTTTGTTTCCGAAATCCTAATGTCTTTATGCCAACCGTGGTTCTTATTTCTCAATTGAGAAAGATCCAAAATTTCACTTGTTTTGTGCGGCTGGCGCCTGGCTGAGAACTCCCGGCCGCCGGTGGGGACGGTCGCCCCCCGCGCCCCCATCTACCTCCGCCACTGAGTATTGTAATTTGAGATGGGGTCTTTTTAATTTGAGATGGCATTTTTCTTTAATGTTGGCTTGTTGCATGTATCTGATATGGGGTAATGTTGTAATTTTCACTTCAGTTTGATGCTGTTACTTAAATTTGTTCACTCTGCCCCAAAACAAAGCTTGAAAATTTTCAGTGGAACTTTTGAATCCAGATATCCTTAGGAACATGGGAGATGTACAGCCCAAAAATAGAGTAGCCTTTGTGCTGATCGACGGGGTGGGAGATGTTTCCCTGCCGAGATTAGGGTACAAAACTCCACTCGAAGCAGCTAGAGTCCCGAATCTAGATGCCATTGCATTAGCTGGAGTTAATGGCCTCATGGATCCTGTTGAAGTTGGCTTGGGTTGTGGAAGTGACACAGCTCACCTTTCATTACTGGGTTATGATCCTAGAGTATATTACCGTGGTAGAGGCGCATTTGAGTCAATGGGTGCTGGATTGGCAATGTCACCTGGAGATATTGCTTTCAAGGTAGGCATCTTACACTGTTCATTATAATATGTAATTTTGCTCTTGATTTTACTGTGGCTCCCTCAGTTTGTGTTTTTGCTGTTTGCTTGTTTCCTATGAAGTCTTACCAATGTCATGAATCTATAAAATTGAATTGGCTTTTTAGATGAAGTAGGATTGTGTATGTTAATGTGTGGTTTAGTACTTGCTGGTTTGTCACAAAACTAGCTTTAGTTGATAAATCTGTTTATGAAATTGGTATACGGATTTGCTGTATGACTTTTTCATGAGATATTCCATTTATGTTTGGGTATGCTTTTTGAAAAATCAGATAGGTCATTATTATCATTAATTTGTTCGTTTTTAGAATAAAGACTCTTTTGATTAAAATGGAAATGGAAGCAGATGTATAAAGACTTTTCACTAAGTAGATTGTGCATGCAACACTGCTGCGGACTTGATTGGAACAATCACCTTTGAGTTTTGATGTTGATGTGAGAAATGTCTCCAAAACTTCACATATAGAAATTTGCTTGCTATCATCCTGTCAGTGATGTATAATTTTGTGTGTCTTCGGCCTCGCACACGAATGAACTGTTGTTTTCTCTTTATTGTACTATTAGCCTACATTGCAATACATTTATGGCTTTATTATTGCTTGATATGCAGTCAAATTTTGCAACACTGGATCAAAAAACTGGTATAGTCACAAGCAGACGGGCTGACCGTCATTTTGAAGAAGAGGGACCGATCTTGTGCGCTGCACTGGATAGGATGAAACTACCATCGTTTCCTGCATATGAAATTAGAGTCAGGTGAAACCTTCCTTCATTCTTAGTGTATATGCAATCTTACTCTTCGGTATTGTGGATTTGTGGATGTAGAAGATCATGGTTCATATGTTAATAGACAAAAGCTTTGCTGACTTTCCAAACCTCAGTAATGTGTGCAGAACTTTAATTCTCTGTTTTTTTTTTCTGTAATCTTTTTTGAGTGGTTCTGTTTCATGCAGATATGCTACTGAGCATCGATGTGGAGTGGTGGTGAAAGGCCCTAGGTTAAGTGGTAACATTTCAGGAACTGACCCGTTGAAGGACAATCGTCTACTTTTGCAAGCTTCAGCATTAGATGATACCGATGAAGCTAGACATACAGCTGCAGTTGTCAATGAATTGTCCAAGGAAATGTCACGCATATTGGTCTCGCACCCCTTAAATGCTAAGAGAGTGGCAGAAGGGAAAAATGTTGCTAACATCGTTCTCTTACGAGGTTGTGGTATTAGAATTGAGGTGCATTACTTTTCTCAAGGCTACCAGTTTTCTTTTATAAGAATGTAACGTGCATTCTATTATGATTTGTTTGATTGCTTTCTGTGGTATCACTTTTGCAGGTTCCTTCATTTGAGAAGAAACACGGGCTATGGCCATGCATGGTAGCACCAACGAAAATCATTGCTGGTCTGGGCTTGTCTCTGGGCATTGATATCCTAGAAGCACCCGGAGCAACGGGAGACTACCGAACTCTGCTAACTTCAAAAGCAAATGCCATTGCAAAGGCACTCTCATCTCCTCTTCAACCCTGCCCTGATGTTTTTGTTCCAGGAGAGGATGAGCACAAGCCAGGCCGTCCAGATGGTTATGATTTCGGGTTCCTTCACATCAAGGTTATCTCATGTCTCTATAATTCTATTCCAATCTCATCTAAACAATGGACTATTACCCCCATGTAAATGAAGAACGGTTAGAATCTAAATAACAAAAATTCCCTAGAGTTATTGATTCAAAATTTTTGAAAACCTTTTAATAGGGTTATCTTTTTCTAATTTAGGGTATTATCTGGATTTTTAATCTGTTTAGGATTGAAAGACTGAATTAAGAAAATGTGAGATCTATTGATTTGTAGACTTTGGAGGCATAAGCATCCATTGTGCTTTCAACACCTTGGAAAAAGCATCACTAAGATCAAATCAATATCACCTCCAAGTGCTCTAGGGTTCAAACGCTAGTGCATTCGTCGCATATCTCATCATTACTTTTCCCAAAGGACCATGGGAAAGGCATTATTCCACAAAAGAAATTAGTTTCTCTCATCTGGCAGCTTTAATGAAAATCACCAGCAAGATAGTGTTATTGGCTTCTCAAAAAGTATGCTGGATGGCTTCTGATGTAAAAAGTTCAGTTTCTGGTCTCTTCCCATCCTAATTTACACTATAGAGTGTTATGATTGTCAGGCTGTGGATGACGCTGGGCATGATAAAGCAAGTGTGTTCAAAGTGAAAGCCTTGGAAGCAGTTGACAGAGCAATAGGGCAGCTTGCAAGGCTTCTTTGGGAAGCCGAATCAAGTGGCAAATTCAAGTACTCTCTGTGTGTCACAGGAGACCACTCCACACCGGTCGAGTACGGGGACCACAGCTTCGAGCCCGTCCCCTTCACGATTTGTCGGCTGGAAGACTATGTGCAGGCCCGAGGCGGGGCCACTGTGGTGATGGAGACTCCGCTGGACCCCTTCCCTATGCCCACAGTCAAACCTGGTGAAGACCTATTGGAGGACGAACTCGGTTCTAGTGGAGGAGGAGGAGAAGAAGAAGCTTTGAGTGGGGATTGTGTGAGGGAGTTTAATGAGATAGCAGCTGCTAGGGGTTGCCTTGGCCGCTTTCCCGGATGTGAGATGATGGGAATCATAAACAAGTTTCTTTCACATCATGCTTGAGCTTCCTTTATGTATACTTGATCTATCTAATGTTGCTTCACTTTCAAATTGGACGCTATTGGACGAATGTGAAGAGTCTGTTTCTGTTCTCTGCTGAATAACAAATTTTGTTTTTGACATGAAAGTGAATAAACAGGTGCACTTTGGGAGTAGTGAGTATTTATTCATGTGAAGGATACTTCCATCCGGAATTTACATAGAAAATATATTTGCGTTACAAATTTTCCCTTTTGATGCATTGTTGAACTCATATCACTTTCCTCCATCTATAAATTCCGTTGCCTTGTTATCATTAAAGAAACACTCAACTACGTACCATGCAGTATGGATGGATAATTGTTTTATTTGATATATACATGTACTAAGTACAGGCCGGCATGGATCCTGAGTCCTGAC
The DNA here is from genome assembly GCA_964016875.1 of Fallopia convolvulus. Classification (NCBI taxonomy): domain Eukaryota; kingdom Viridiplantae; phylum Streptophyta; class Magnoliopsida; order Caryophyllales; family Polygonaceae; genus Fallopia; species Fallopia convolvulus. The sequence continues at coordinate 50,762,420 of OZ024723.1, forward strand.
GGAAGTAGAGGGAGGAGGTATGTCTAGGTGTTGAGGAGGGAGGGCCAGAGGAAGGTGCCGATGGTGAACTGGCGCTTGAAGGCGAGGTCACCGGAGACAGAGAGGCCGTATTCAGCGAGGAGCCTGTCGAGCATTGGCTCTGGCATGTCCAGGTAGTCCTCCTTTGTGTACCTTGGGTAGTGAACTGGCATTTGAATGTAGCTTTTCCTAGTCATTTCACCACCACCATTACCACCCTTGTTCTTTTTCTCGATCTCCATAACCTATCAACCTCGATCTTTTTTTTTTGGCTCTTTTGATTAGGGGTTAATATTAATTCGGTTGCTTGATTACTATGATTTTCCTGACTAGTGGGTTTGGCCTTTTTTTTTGTGCGTGGAATTGGGTGGACAAATGGATGATAAATAAAAGAGGCTCGAGAAGCGTCGTTAATGTTAGTTATGGCCACAAGTATTGGATGGTCTACCACCTCCCTTGTAATGTGCATGCATTGATTTTATGTGTGATATCATATGCGTGAATGATGAGAGGAGTGTGATTACGATCGGGTTCTTGATTTAATTGCTATGCGCTTCATTTTCTTATGGGTCCAAGTGTAACTTCAATTTGTAAGGTTACAACTTACAAATTATAAGGTTTACATCTTACAACTTGAATTGAGCTCAAGTTTCTTCAGTTTGAGGAATGTACTGAAATAGTGAAGATATGGTCAATCATTTTTAGGCGGGTTATTTTTTAGATAGAGCTAGTGACACATTTTAATTTGGTTTGTAACCAAAACCTAAGTCCACATAAGAATGCTCATTCCATAGGGGCTATGTTACTTAGGTAATTATGATATATGTTTCTCTAGTTTTTTTTTTTTAACACAAACACAATTTTGGAAATGTTCCATGTGGAAAGGACAACCAGAACAGTCAAAAACTGATTTTACCTAAGACATCATCATGGACATCAGTTACTGTATATGTTCCCTAGTAGTGTCTTTTGAATTTGGAATACTATGAGAGTTCAGCAGAAGCACACTTCAGTATATAAGACACAAAATCCTGGAAGCATTCCAAGTGGAGAGGACAATGAGATCAGCCAAAACTGATTTTACCAAATACATCACCATAGACATTGAGAAATTACTCTGTACTGCTTTTTGAGTTTTTACCCTTCTTGAGAGTTAAGACTTGAAAACCAAACATAATATCCAAAAACCCATGGGGCCCGGAGATTAGGACCCGACAACTATCCCTAGCCCGCATTTTTGAATTACTTGGTCAAATAGTTTATTAGAGTAAGTTGATCACAAGACTAGTCAAACCCATTAAAAAACTGAGTTCAGCAGGTAGATTTTGTTGGGTATTAGAACATTCAAGGGATTAGTATATGGTATTTTGGGTACTAGAACATTCAAGGGATCAGTATATGGTGTAGTAGATGTAAACCAGGTTAGGGTTTTTAAATCTGACAAAATCTGTGCTTCTCGCATAGCTGCATTGCTCATGGCCTAAGGCCCATAACACAACACTTTCTCACATGACACCATAAAAAGAAATCAAGATAAGCATAAAGATGTATCACTTTCTCAGCCTTGGACCACAACAATCCCGGTTCTGGACCATGGATTGAGGACCAGTAAAATGATCTCACACAATAATATAATTGCAGCCTACTCTGCCTTCCAGCTAAGTTTGATGATCCACAACAGAGAATCATCTCCACTATCTAAGCACGCAAATAGAAGATGATATTCAGAAGAACTCACATAATCAGCAAAGGCTGCAATCAAAAAGGATAAAGCCAGACTTTCCAAGATTGCTCAGAATACCCAAAGCTGAGCAGGAAGATTAAGCAAGAATTTCACATGTAAAACCTGCCTTTTATCAAGTTCATCTCAAGGCAGCTAATGATTGTGTAAATAAAATTAAAGGCTTGATTAATGTTTGACCCGTATCTGTCCACACAGCAATTCTTCTGCTGTGCAGTCATCAGAAGCCATTTTATTACTGTAGGAGCATGAACTATGAACCCATCCAATTCTAGTTTGAATTCATCCAACACGCTCCAATGTGGAATATACTTGCACTAACCAAAGAGACATGATTTCACAAATTCATTCATTTACAAAAACTAAAATATAAACATAACCTACTCTCAGAAAGCATATTGTATGAAGCAATAAGAGAAAAAGAATAAACTCAATAAACCAATACATGAGATGCAAAAGCAACACCAATAGTCATGTAAGAAAGCAAGCAACTAAATTAATTCCCAAGAAAACTGACATGTTTTATTCAAGACAAACTTCAAATGCCAGTAAACTATACAAGTGTACATCTTAAGTTAATAACATTTTTCAGAAGTGACAGAATATATTATATATAAGTGCATTTTAAAAATGATCTTTCAAAAGGATTGAATGTACAAAACACCAATAAATCTACCAGGGTTCCACAGGGTCAGCATTCTTGGAATCTGTGTATGAAGTGATCTCGGTTGTCCAAAAGTTTCTCTTCTGCCTGATGGCTAGTGATGACTCCAAACAACTCCCATCCTCTTCCTCCTCCTCCTCCTCATCAAAAGTTTCAAAATCTGGATCATCCCAATCAAATAGTTGATCAATTCCATCATCCTCTTCAGATTCATCAATATAATCCTCGGCATTATAACTAACCACGTCATCAAGGTTCCCATTTAAGTTGATAACACCACGATGCATAACCTTCCTCCGTCCTCTCCTTGACCTTTTTCCCTCCATGACTAATGTGAACAACCGCTCTTTTAGCATCAAAGTTTCATCTTTCTCAATCAACACTCCATTATCATCATACGCTTCCACCAAGAATGCAGAATCTCTCTCACCCTTTAAACTAATATAGAACAACTCTGGGTGCCGAACCAGCATTCCCCTCAGTTTGTTAGGAAGACCAAAGTCCTTCCTGAAATGAGTTAGATGGTCAACTAATGTCCTCTTTTCAAGTGTCATGCCCAAGATCTCTCTCACTACACCACAAGCCCTTTTTTCTGAATCAATTGACTCTTTCCGAAATTCTCCAGCCACATTCTTGTAAGGACATATTTCTGGCATTTCATCAAATTTCATCAGAAAACTATTGTGAGATCTTTTCGAATTCAACCCCTTTCTTAGATTCAATTGCTTGAATTTCAAGGGCCTGTCTACAATCAAATCACGTGTTTGGCCTTTCATCTTTGGGAACGAATTTGCAAGGTCTGGGTCCCATGAGACCAGTTCAAGTGCACGGCCATACGAAGTGTCAACAGTTTTAAATTTCTCAGGATACTCATTACAAAGGCGGGATCTGAAGTTTGGAGGTAAGCCAAGATCTGGGCCAAGATGAGCAAGCTTTGACAAGAGAAGCCTTCTATGAGTAGATAGCATCAGAAGTTTCTGGAGCTTGGCAGCTAAATCAGCAGAAGCAGTCTTCTTAAGACGTGCTTCATCAGCTGCCAAAGCCTCAGCAGCAGGGCTCAGTCGAACACAAAGCTGAGGAAAATCTCTTGTTGCATTCATTGGTGTGGGCGGCCATGGAACTGTAAAGAGCTCAAAGATAGTAGGGTAGCGGTGGATCATGGAGACAACAGAGCGATGTTTGGGAAGGTTTAGATAAGACCTACATTTGGAAAGGATTTGGATAGGCATGAAGTGTTTAGGCTTTGAAAGGAGTAAAGTCTTCAGCTTCTGCACAAACCTGACTTTGTTTTGCTTAACAATGTGCTTATCTAAAGTCCGATCACGGACTAATTTAGTAGCTGAACAACAAACAGAAAGAGACACATTCTTGGATTTCTTCCTGGGAAGAAAAGTTTGGTGGAGAGTATCAAGCCTATTATGGCTATGCAGAGAAGTTGAAGGTAGGAAGTCGGAGCTTAGACTGAACACGGACCTATCTCCCAAAGACGGCGAGACAGCTAGGGAAAACGCCATTTCCGGGATTAGATTTAAGATTATTCAAGCATTTAAGCACTATCCAGGGCCAATGCTGCACCACAATCAATCATTCAATCCAACAGAAATGTCAATAAAAAAGTTTACTCTTATTGCTCGCATACAGATCAAGAGATTACTAGCAAATCAACTATCAATGGCTGAAAATACATTGCTATGACAAGAATTGGATGAAGAGACAGCACCTATAAACTGGTTCGGAAAAATATTTCAGCTTTGAGCTTAAGACTAGGGGAAGCAAAGATATTTTCGAAAAATATCCTAATAAATCGATTCGAGTGGACGATGAAATGGAGAATCAAGCCTTTTCCAATACCAGAAGCCAAAAGCTCAACACTAGAGATTTTGGACAACAATAATACTAAAGATCGAAAAACTCAGTATAGGTGGGTAACTCACCAGCAGAATCAGAAACAATGGTAGAAATAATCCAAATTGGAATCGTAGTGGAACGAAGAGCAACCAGAACTCATAAGGAAGTTCTCGAAGGGCGTTTATCTTTGGAATTACTGGATTGTGAGCGGCTCGTGGATGGGAAAGAGAGAGAAGAGAGAAACTGAGAAGCAAAAGTCGGATGCTCCACGGGCCACGGCTCTAAGCCCGATCAAACCCAGATCCGGCCGGCCGGATCGGCTTTACAGTGCGGCCCAGTAACCTCTTTATCCACGATTTTATGGATGGGCTGGATTTTAATGGGCTAATTGATAATGACTTTTTTTGATCAACTAAATTGATTTTGTTACTGTGAATAATTTTTGGACAGACTTCTCGGAGATTGTAATGAAATAATTTGTTAGTTTTTTTTTTTTTGATTTGATAAGATTTAGGGTAGGTCAAGTACAACTTGGACTACTAGTCTAGAGTACCCGTAAATGAATGAGAACTGGTTTACTAACCAACTAGTATATATTCTCGTACCTTGTACGGGTTTTGATTAGAAAAATTAATAATTTTTTTTGAAATATATCAGTTGTCTAGCGACAAATAATTACGATCTTTAAACAAAAATTAGTTTTTAATTTGCATAAATAAGATAAACTTAAATGTTTTCTAGATTTAAAATATTTTTTTATCAATAATATCCAAAATTGAATAATAGATCAAGTTAGCCTTAAATAATTTAATTTAATAAAATCTTCTATTTAAATTTTTTCTAGAATATAAAAACAATAATAATTGCTTAGGAAAATAAATTGTACTTATCCAAAAATAATAATTGAAAAAGATGGTTTCTATACACATGCGTTGCACATGATTTATTATATAGATTTATATTATTATTTAATATTATAAATTGAATATTAATCATCATTTCTAAATAATTCAAATATAATAGTTATCCTCTTAAAATTTCTAAAAATAGTAATATTATTATATTAATATTTTAAAAATATTTTATAATGAAGATTTTGTTTCTATCACTTGCCAAATTTTGAGATATCTAAATATGATTGTAGTTGTGACACCCTTATACCCTATGACGTATACTTTGTAACAACTTATTTCACATATAAACATATAATTTACATATAACAACTATCCACGTAAACATATAACAAAACTAACAACCATATAAGGTTGCACACACAAACACAACACAAAGTTCTATGTGGTTACTTCTCGTGCTAATACATCTATTACTCTAACTTTATTACAACTCATATGTTTATGATGCAAAATGAGGAGGAGAAGGTTGCTTAGAGCTTCAGCCGACCGACCTGTATGAATGTGACCACTAAACGGACACACATCAGTAAGAACTAGTTGTACCTGAAAAATTATTTGCGATTTACGTGAGTCGCATACTCAGTGAATATAAACCATCATCAATTATTTCACACAAAATCAAACATTTAGTCCATGTACATATACATACATATTATACATGTCATATATAAGAATTTACTATGCATATGCAAATGCGGATGTATCTGATTTATTATTCTGTGTACTGTTCAAGCCTGAGTCTGCCCCGGGTTTACTGTATATGGACTCTTATGGTCCCTTTAAGAAAGAAATCTGAAGATTTCCTCATTATGACTCTTATGGTCATGTGTGATTCGAAGATCCTGTATGATCCGAAGATCTTGTATGACCCGTAGGTCCTGTATGATCCGAAGATCCTGTATGACCCATAGGTCATGTATACAAATTCAGGACAAGACAATCACATGTCTTTTTAATCTCATGCAATATGCTATGCAATCAAGTGCATCCTGTAACCATATATCATATGCTATCTGTTAACATACTTTCTGTGGAAATAACTCTGTAAATTTCAGAGCTATCACATTTATTCATATAACTCATATAGCACATATACCACATATAGCTCATATAGCACATATATCCATATAGCTCATATAACAGATATATCCATATAGCTCATATAGCACATATATCCATATATCCATATATCCATATATCCATATATAGCACATATATCACATAGGGTTGTATCTCCGGTCTATACTCACACATATAACGCATATATCATATACCACATATAGCATATATATATATATATATATCCGTATAGCACATATAACACATAGGGTTGAATCTCTAGTCTATACTCACCTATTCAAGACAATTATTATATTTCTCCCCCTTGTCTCTGACCCCATTCTATGACTTGTGCTCCTATATGTAACCCAATGCAAATTAGGCTATTTATTCTTATATAACCCTTATGCAATAAAATGCCAATATGCATTATAACTTTTTGTGTATAATTCCAAATCCGTTAAAACTTGACAACAATAAACTATATACATGGAAGAACATTTTTCTAGTTCAAACCTTTATGAAAAACTTGATCAAAAGTCCCCATAATATCCTTACAAGGCAATAGCCTAAAATTACTTTGAAATCCTTTACCGAATATAAATCCAATATCGAAAACACCCTTTGAAAACTATAGATCAACTGATTTCTCAATCAAAAGCAACTGTAGATGTAGATCTGGAAAAAAATATGTGAAATCCAAATAAACCAATAACTAATTAAAACTTACCAAATCACGCTTGTACTTCGAGATTAAAATCCGATAGAAAAAATCTCGTACCAAAACCAAGATCAAAACAACCAAACTTTCCATTTTTCTTACTCTTCCCTAGTTCTCTTTCTTTTTCTCTCTGTTTTAATTTGATAAGTTCCTTCATGATTAAGAACGAAGACAATTGTAATATATATATATCACATATCATCATAAAAGGACAAGGTTCAAATTCCAACAAAGGCAAAGGGATTTTGATCACAAAATTCAAAGTTGAATTCTACGCACTTTCGGCTAAAATTTTGGATAATTTCGTTTTCCACACTCAAATTTCCTTTACTATAAACTTTACCCTGAAATAATTAATAATTAACTTTTACTTAAAAACTTTTTAAAATATAATAAACTTAATTCGAAAATAAATATTACTTTTAAAAAATCACTATATATCATGCCAATATGCTATGCATATGCTCTTAATCTTATATGAATACAAAATGACGTATGCACCTTGATCGGGGATGTTACAATAGTAACATTATTATATTTAAAAATTATTTCAGAATGAAGAGTATGTTTCTTGCCAAATTTTAAGATCTCTTAATATATTGTATGTTATTAATATTATTATATTCAATAAAATTATTCCATAATGGATTATGCTCCTCTTACCACAACTTGCCAAATTTTAAGATCTCTAGATATAATTTTATATTAATAATATAAGGAATATTATTATAACATAAGAATGTAAATACTTAAATAAACGCAGGGCAAAGAAGTAAATGGAAAAATCAAAACGCCTATGTGACATAGTTAAGACGACGACACGTAGGATAGAAGGATTAGACTTTAGTTATAGTATATTGATTCAAAGAAAGAAGGGCAAACCGCCACCCAGGATGCTCGAACCTAAGACCTCTTACACATTGGCAAGAGGCTCAATCGTTGAGCCATGAGCACTTGCTCGAAATAATTTGTTAAATATTTTCGTTGAGAGTTTGATTTAATGTAAAGGTAATTAATTTATCTAAAATTCTTAAAATTTGATACATAAAATTATGCAAAAATTATAAGATAATATAGAATAAACTATTGATGAAAATGACTTTAAAGCAAAATTCCTCGGTTTATATATCATTCATTAAGAAGGAAAAAAAGAACATTTTTTGTACAAGTGAATATATATTGAAGCAAAATTAAAGCAATACATCAATACTAGGAGTAATTACAATCTTGAATCCATAGCCAAGAAATTCTGAACTTTCTACCCCACCATACCAACAATTGTTGACAACTAATCATCACTATGTAACACTGAACAAGCAAGAAAAAGCATCACTTTCACTGCTCTGAATGTCTTTTTCTACCCATCAAGTATGAAATTACACTTCAAGAGAAATAATGGCCAAACCATGTCATAATCACAATTGACATTACCATGTCATAATCACAATTGACATTCTTGCAATACTAATGATGATGATTTCCACTTGAATTTCTTTTCAAGTAGGATCTATCTGGGAATTCCTATCAGATGAAACCTCTGGGATTTGACCACCATTATTGTCAGAGAATGAGACTCCAGCAAGTTGATCTGCCAAAATCTTACAAGCACTCTCCAGCATAGCCATGTATCTGCGCTCTGCATCTTGCCTAATCTGCAAATGTTTCTCAGCCTGCAATCTCAGAACATGCAAATAACTCATTACCCAAAAAGATTGGATCTTTTAAAAAAAAAGGGGACGGAGTTTCAAGACTAATTAATGTTACCTCCACTCGTAGATGAAGTTTGGTTTGGACCTCCATTTGAGCTCTCAAGGCCTCCTTCACCTCCAAGCCTCTAATCAAATCCATCAATATTAAAAATTAGTAAGAATTGTAATTGAACTGTTTACGATGGGAATGAAAGTTCTTGGTTCTTACTCATCAAGATCGGAGTTTGGCAAACTTGCAGATGAGTTGCTGGTTCGGGGGCTATCAAGATGGCATGAACCCAAGAGCCCTTGCATGGTTATCATGCAAAATCAAAAGTTGAGCAAGTATTTTCATCAAAAGGAAAAAATTCATTAAACAAACTTCACTTCCTTTCAAATAAATAAAAAATCAAATTTCACTTCAATCAACAATTAGCAAAGAAATTTAATCCATTTCAAATGAGGTACCTAGAATTGTTTTACTCACACATCTAATAAATAATAACACACTAAGTAGCTTCTAGCTCCATGAATTCAATTGGTCTATTTCTAAATTTCTCAAGCAATGACATGATCTGACCAAAAAAAAAAAATACTAATGACATGATGCATTTAAATTGCTACAAACACTACTTCAAGAAATTTGTTATAGAAATCAATAACAGAGATGATGCTAATTAAATTGAATATGCACATGTACCAAAAGAAAATGGCATGACTCCTCAGCTAGAATATAATCAGCTTTGCAAGCAATATTCAAATAAGACGCACCATCTTTCGAAGCCTCAACCATGTCTTTCCCAGATTGCTTACCTAATCTGTACTTCTGCAATGCAACATAAACAAGCCATTTGTAAGTTCGTAATTTTTAGCAGTCTCATTTGATAAGAGCTTGGTGTGGTGGAGTACAGCACATGCTGAATAGAAAGTGTTCAACAATGAAAAAGAAAGGAACCTGGAGATGGCTCTTTAAATGGAAAAGAGTGAGTCCTTTGACACCCATTGTCCGCATAATAGCCTTTGGTGTCGCTTCTGCACAAGTTTGGTCCACAATATACATCAGAAGAAAGCAAAGGCAAGATGGGCAAAAAAGTAAAGCAATAAAAAAGCATCATGAAAATCAATCTACCTTACTCTTAACTTTTCTATTTTTCCTTTATTTTCTTGAAATTATTGAAGACGTTTGAAAAGCACAGGCATAAAAGATCTTTAGGTGACGAACACATTTGAGCTGATGAGTGGATCGTTCTACCTCTGTAGTCTGTACTAGTAATCAGCTGTTCTTAACTTTCGTGGAGTCAAGTGGTACGCAGGTTATAAATCACTTTCAAATTCAAAGTTTGAAAGACCAGCAGAGTCAGAATTTACCCTTTCATGGTCACAAGATAAAGCACTTTTCTTAGGGAAAGTGTCCATGATTTCCCCCTTAAATCTAGCTAATTTGAGAGTAATAATGGGTTTCAGTTCATACTTTTTTTTGTGTGTATCATTTTACATTACTATGCCTAGTAAAATCTATATAACTTAACCCATCATTGCATCCAGCAATATTTATCATAACAAAAAGTAGTACAACTTCAACAAAGCACTCATCTTTCTGACCAATAATCTCTTTCTCAGTTGCTTCTGCAACCCAAGGCTAAGGATTCAAGACCTAATCTAACGGCCCACAAGCAGATCCCTTCTACAAACTGATCCCTCAAAATTCTTCTTCAATAGGTTCAAGAACTTCCCTTTTATAAACCATACAAACATTTCCCCACCTTTTTTCATCAGATCTCTTGATATTTACTTTAAAATCACAGATCCTAACAACCAATTTCACTGATGAGCATCGCCATCACAATCTCACCCACTAACCCAACAAATAAATGAGCCATAAAAGAAATTTCAACCTCAAAAGACAACAATTAGCATTCAATTGCACCATGATTTACCAAGGAAAACCAAAGGGATGAGAATGACAAAGCAAATCAAAGTGTTTTTATTTACTTTCCAAGGTCAGCATCCCTCAAAAGGTATATTTCAGCAAAAAAGTTTTTTTTTTCTTTCCCATCTGGCAGAAGGTGACTTTTCAAATAAATTGGCTCTAGTGGTGTTCTTCCCTCTTTCTTTCTACAGGTCAAACAATCACAATGAACAATTCACTCTTATCTATGTAGTACATTGCAAGCTTAGAAGCAAACACCCATGGGGGTTAGATTTTAGCATTGTAAGGTAATCAGCTCAAAAATCTTCCAAAACAAAGACGAAAGACAAGATTTTTGAAGGTTAAAAAAGAGGCAAAAATCAAAGTAGATTCAAAAGGCAGATTAGTAGATCAGGCAATGAAACCAAAACAATAAATGCAGATGGAGAATATAAGACAACAAAAACTGACTGTGGGGCCCGCCGAGCTGGGTGACGGCGTCGACGAATCGCTCATGGAGGTCGGCTGTCCAGCGGAGACGGGGCTTGGGATCGGAGGTCAGGACAAGCCTAGGGTCGCCGGAAGCGCCGCCGGCGAGCTGGTGGTCGGAACTAGGAATCTCGTCCACGTGGCCCATAATGTTGATGGATTCATGGAAGTGGCTTTGGATGAATCTCGGATACATTTTTGAGCTGGTGTTTTTTCTTCTCCTTCTCGTTGTTTGCAGAAACTCACATGAGAAAATAAAAAATAAAAAACAGAAAAAATGAAGGAAACGCCCAAAAAGGAAGAAGCTTTTTAATTTTTGTTTCGCTTTTGATATTGTGAAGCTAATAATTGGTAATTAGCAATGAATGAATGAAGAGGATCTGAGCCTGGAGAAGAAGAGTGAAAATGTGAAGCTGGGAAATAAATGTTTTGTTTTTGGTAGGATTCAGTGAAAAGGTGGGATTTAGTTGTCTCCTAGCTTGGGTGGTCCTATCTTTCTCTACTATACATATGCGGCCGTTTTCAATGGCCATTTTTTACCCGTAGAATTATTATTTTTTTAACTTTCTAAACATTATTCGGGAAAAAATATATGAAGAGGGCAAAGTTTTAATTTTAAGTTTATACGGTGTTCTTGCGCCGAAAGAAGGGCGAGTTGTTTGTTTGATTGGTGCGTGAAGTTTCCTTTACTCTTATTGCCTGTTTCCTCCAGCAGACCAACCTAATATTTTAAGCATCGTCCTAGAAAAAAAATCCAAATGTTTTTCATCATGCTCTAGCTTTTATACAATGTTATAGAAATGGATACATATCAAATTTAGGTGTATTTTAACTAAATTCAATTATTATTATCACGTACATAGTTTAATTGGATTCTACGTTCTTTATTTTATGTTTTGTTTCGGTTTTTATGTTTTTTCCTTCGTTTCGTTTTTGTTTTTGTCTTGTCTTTACCTTTTGGTTGTCGTATTTCTTATCTGTATTATGTGGTCTAGTTGGGTTTTTTGGTCGCTCCCCCGTTGCTCTAAGCCAGGGGTGCCCCGATTTTGACCCCCAGATTTTCCTTAAGGGAAGTTCCACTAAGCAAATGTTTTTGTTGTTGTTGTTGTTAATTGGGTTTTTCGGACACATCCTTATGACATATTCAGGTTATGAGTGCCACTATCTTGACCCTCATGTCCTTTTGGAGTGAGACTTTACTAGGCAATGATGTTGATGTTGTTTTTCGTCCATGTGATGTTAATTATTTTCTTCTTCATAGGAGTCACTTAAATCTTTATGAGAGGATAAAAATTCGAACTCAACAACAACAACATTGACCCAATGCAGTTCCCCTATAGGGGAATATGGAGGGCCAAGATAGGGGCACCTTTGGCTAAACGTAGAGGGGGTGCACCCGAAAGACCCGACGAAACAACCATCTTGACCCTCCAGATTTCACTAAAACTAAACCTAACTGGATCAATGTTGACATGTTGTTGTATGCTCCTTCAAAATGAATGTACTTGTATGATTGTACAACATTTCTTCAGTATCCTTTCTTGTTATTTCTTATGTGACCTACAAATATATTGCTATTCCACAAGAATCTACCCCACTTCTCTGTTTGTACCCACAACTCAATTTCTCAAACGATCAGAATCTCACACCTTATCCATTAACATAATCTTTCCATGAACTCGCTCAACCGAATGGAGCATCGATACTTTTGTAGTCAAATATGTATATCATCGCCCAAAAGGGAGAAAAAAAAGAGACAGCATTTGTAAAGACTGAGGCTTACAAGACACATAAGACAAGATTTTCCATACACTCAGGTTTATATTCATGGCTAGCTACTTGTCAACTACATACAATAACAAGGAAAAATGATCGAGTTGCTCAAGTACACATGTTGCCAACTTGCTGAAATCTACGGTTACTTTTTTGATGTACGTCGTTCCTCAATAATTAGCTAGCATGGTGGTCCTGCAGCTCAGACACCTGATTTTAATTTGTTTCGAGATCCTTTCTTTCAAATCCTCCTGGTTTCTTCTGAAAAAATAATCAGAAAAATGAAGGATGATTTTACAAATATAGATTACATATATGAGTCTACCTAGGATTAATACTTATAATTAATTATAAACGTCTTAATTACTATTATGCTTGGTTTTTGGCATGACAGAGTTTACCTTACAACACTAACCAGCAATATATCTCTTGACTTGTTTTTGGTATTTCTAGTAGATAAATTTGCAAGTTATATAAGCTTCATAATAAATGGTCATTTTACCTCAGTTTCAGCTGTTTTATATGAACTTGTTTTCCTGCCCCATGACTTCAATTTGGAACCGTCGCTCTTGTAATTGACCATTCCCATACTACTACGCCTTCTTTTGTTGCACTGACCTATTATCCCTCCTGTCACATAATCTTCACTCCTCCCATGCTTCTTCATCAACGAAATATCTTCTTTTGCGTCAGTAGATCTTGAATTAAGACCGCTCGACATCCTCTTGCTTTGTTCATTGCCACTTAACGTTGTTGAACAGCAACCTGCTACAACGATTCTGTCATTACTGTCCAAAACGCAACGCTTTGCCACTGCCAAAATTTCCGCCATTGACTTCATCTTTGGTTTCCCTTTCCTCCTCCTTCCTTTGTCACATGTATTATTCTGTGCCTTGAAGGAAAGAGATAGACTGCCAAGCTTTCCACATAGAAGATGAATTCTGTCTTCGAGTGAAGAGTCTTCTACTCCTGGTTTTGATACTTTTTCTGTTTTATCCAGCTTAGTTTCACCTCGGCTTTTACCAAAACCATGGTTTTTTCCCTCATCCAGAGAGAGATTAATTACCAGAGTTCCATTTAAGCCATCCCTAAGAGAGCTTGGAGTTTGTAGGGGAGGGAGGATGTTGCTGATACCGTTATTACGACACAGTTTAAGGTACTTTTGTGAGAACGGCCAGCTTCGTGCCATGTTCTTCTGGCGTGACATTAAAACATAATGCCTAGCAGAACAAATGTGATATGATGAGGACTCTGAAAATAATTTGTAGCGTAACAGCTCTTGTCGATCTAGCTTAGATTGAAGTTTTATTCAGTGTAAATTTCAACATGAAATCATGATTGAATGGAGAAAGAAATGCAAGTTTTGACCACTTATCATCTATCACGACAGAGCTAAATTGGTGAGCATAAAATGAGAATGAACCGTGCACAAGCTAGACTGTTTGATTGTAACTTGAGAAAGTTGCAATCAGTAAAGAATTATATGGCTTACTTGACTGATATGCATTATGCAGCAGGGTAGAAAGAAAAAAACTTCTCACATGGGACTAAAACTAACTATTAGCATTGTTTTCCTGAATACTAACTAATTCATGAAATGTTACATTAAGAATCCCATAAAAGCAGAACCAATAATCATACAAAAAAAAAAAACAGAATATCCATGGTATGATATATGGTTCGATATACTTATTAAACAGCAGATGCTATGCTTTATGCTATAACACATACTGATTTTAACAAATACAATAACCGTCGTATGCAGCATATCACATATATAAGATGAATTTCATTTTTCATATGCTTAATTAGTTAGTACAATAATTAAACAATATTTCAGCTTCAGCAAAATCAGACGTATAAACATATACTACGTATTAAAATACCACATGAAGGGATAATTAACGAAATTGCAGTAAAAATAAAAATATATACCTAATTGAGAATGGCTTGGCATTCATTTGAGCAGCATAGTGAGCATACCCTAATACTGGCTTCTCTCGATCCATTCGCTTCGATTTCTGCTGCTGAGACATGTTGAACTCTTTCTACACTTGCAGCATCTTTCAATCAAACTGACGAACATGAACAATAATAAATCAAGTATACAAGTCAAAACAAAAGTACGAACGAATTAAAACTAACGAGACAAAATAAAACACCTCTGGCTAAGTTCAACCTAGAAATCCAGTGCGAGAACTCCATGAAATCATAAGCAAAAGCATGAAATTAGGAAACCCATTTCATAAAATCAGCCGAATTTGATGGGTTTCAACTATGAATTGAAGGGCTCGATGGGTTTGAATCGATATCTTTCTACCCACTATCTGGGTAATGTTAGGGTAAAATAAAGAAGGTAAAAATGTAGCAGATTGATAGAAATTAGGGGTAATAGATATTAAGCTGTGTACAGAAGGCGTATAGAATAGAACGAAGGAGGCATTTATTTACCAGGAGAAGAAGGATTTCTTTGGCTGTTTTTTCTACAGAGCAGAGAGAAAGAGAGAAAGCGAAGAAGCTTGGGATACTACTGATCAGTACAAGTGCCATCTTTTTAAATGAAAATCCAGGTGTTCAGGTCGGACCAGGGTCATGCTTTTTTCATAAAATAAATAATAAAGGAATTTGCTTTATTAAATTTCCACCTATTATACTGTCCAATATAAAGGCATGCAGAGGAGTTTAATTAAAAATTACATAATCTATAGTGGCCATTGTTGGGGTGAATATTGTGTTTAGCTTAAACTAAGCTGAGCGTGGAAAAGCTTCTGACTGAAATTCTTGCAACTATTTTTGGTGTTAGAATGGATAAGTTAAAGGAACTACGAAGAAGGAGAACTGAATTTTCCAGACAATTGCATTTGATTGCTGCTTGGTCATTTTGGTGTGAGCTTGCTTGTGGTTAGCCTACACAGAGTGGTGATTGATTAGGTTCCAAACATTTAATGTTTAGTACTCTGAATTTTAGTTTTAGCTTCTCTCTGATCAGGATTGATGATTGAGGCAAATTAAAATGATTTTATGTCTCAAATTTTAAACGTGGATAGCTTCTTCACATGCTTCCGAAAAATTCTAAATATCTGAAAAGCTTAGGCTAGTATGTATAGCTTCTGAACCTCTTCTGCATGGTGGTTGAAACCAAGCGATCCTTCACTGGAGCAAGGTCGTTCGTCTTTAGTGTCAAACTAGTTGAATTCTCGTACCATGTACGGGTTTTGTTTAAAAATAGGTTTCATAAATAAGTTATTTTTCAAATTTACATAATTTAAAAATATATTAATTTTTAAATTTTGAAATGCCTACCTATTAGGAATGTTAAGTATTAATTAGTTAAAATATAGTGGGACCCAAATTATTGATAAAAAAATTCAAAAATACCAAAAAAATAACACATAAGCGAATTGAATAATAGGTTGACATGTGGCCAAAAGGCTTCTTCTTTACATCAATGTTTTCTTACAATATTACCCTCATCTACTTTTATATTTTACTCACCATTATCTAACAAAAAATCTACCCCTATAAACCCTTTTTAGTCTTTTCCTTTTTTTTTTCTCTTTCTTTCTACTTTTACCCATCACTATCACACTCTCTTCCCTCCCCCCATTGGTTGCTTTTTCTTTTCCCTCTCCACATTAATTTATGTGCATTGGCTCATTTTGGACAAATTATCGAGGACGGAGGGAGTAGTATATAGATAGATTTGTCACGGTTCTTCGATCATTGAATCAAAGTATGATTTTTTTGTCTACAAAAATCGAATTAGAAGGCAAAATTGATATCATTGGGATGTCAATTTCATCGGTACTCAATGTCCGATTTATCCGACCCGAAAAAACGGGTGACAGTCCGAACAAAATAGGATGATGGATAGACACGGATGGAGGTCCTTCACCCATCACCCGACCCGAAAACCGGGTGAAAATCCGAACAAAATAGGATGATGGATGGACACGGATGAAGGTCCTTCACCCATCACTCGTCCCAAAAAAACGGGTGAAAACCCGAACAAAATAGGATGATGGATGAACACGGATGAAAGTACTTTACCCATCACCCGACCCGATACACACGAAATATACATATAATTGTGTAAAATGTGTATAAAAATCAGTGATATTTAAACTTTAGTTTGTGAATATTGCTCCACTTTTGTATTTAAATGTTACTTATGTATTATGATTCATTTCTTATTTATATAGTATTATTTATGTGATTCAAATAAAATTTTTGTTTACATGTGTTAAAATACAGTAAATGTGCATCATATCTTATATGAAAATTATATATTTCAATCATCCATGATGACCCGAATCACCCTACGAAGTGCATCATATCTTATATGAAAATTATATATTTCAATCATCCATGGATGACCCGAATCACCCTACGAACGACGGATGGATGCACTCAAATTGACTAACGGATTGGCATGGTTCATCCATTCATCCTCCATCCGACCCGAAGCCGACTCATTGCCATATCAATTGAACAATCGTTATCTGATGTTGTAGAGAGCAACAGAAATATATGATCAAGAATGAATTATGGGGGACTTTTTGTGAGTCTCGATAGTGTAGTAAAAAAAAAAAAAAGAATTGTAATGATTTTACAAACACTAGAAGAGGAAATCCTAAAAAAAAAAAAAAGAGAAAAATATAAAAGCTTCAGCCAAAGAATATTTGAATCTAGGGTGAGAGCTCTCAGAACTGTACAGAAAAGACATCAATTTTATCATCTTGAACTGCATAGAAAAGACATCAATTTTATCATCTTTCTCATTGGAAAGTATTGAAATTTGAACTCTGCCCACCTAATGTTTGTGAAAATGGCCCCAAAGTGGGAGCATCAGGCACTTGCCACCAGGATCTGCAGGCCCACACTACCCTTAATCTGTCTACTTCAAATCTCCTTAAACAATGGCAACCCCATGATATTAAATTTTTTAAAGTTCATTAGTTCGTAGCTATAATTGACATCATCAAATACATCTACGTTAGGTGCAAATCAATTAGAAACTATGTCAAGTATCATTTTGTATTATTATCTTCAGAAACACGCTCTACTAAACTGATAATCTAATGCTTAATTGTATTATTCCAACTCATAACAACTTGCCATTTCGAGTAATAATCTGAACCCAAGAATGCTTGGCAAGGAATGATACAAGTAAAACATCAACGTAACTCAAAAGCATGCACAACTCTAACCAAACACCAAATCTTGCCCTCTAATTAAGCCACCTTCCTCTTAAAGTTTAAACCATCATGAAAAATTCAAATTCTCAAGCTCAAATTACATATACACCAACTAATTTCCCACCCAACAAACACAGAATTAAAGATCATGAATCCCTCACATCCAATCCAGCAAACCCTAACCCTAAAAAGCGAGTCCAATTCTTCCATCACAATCGAAACAGCCGAATCTTCCATCCAACGCCTCACCAGAGCCTTCCATCGGAGGCAGAGATGGACAGAGTTCTACAACCCTAGAAAACAGGGGAGCCTTCTAGAAACATCGCCATGGAGATCGCACTTAGCCGATCTCTTGGACACCAACGCCGCTCACCTGATCGCCATCTTCCTCCTCGCGCTCGACCTCGTCGTCTGCGTAATCGAGCTCTCGGCCTCCGAAATCGCGTGCCAATCGAAGGAATCGGCGCGCGAGCGGTGGTACCACTGGGCCGGGGTCGCCATTTTGGGGCTCCTGGGGACGAAATCGGCGCTGCAGGCGGCGGCGCTCGGGATGGCGTTCTTCGGGAGGGGCGGCGACGTGGTGGACGCGGCGGCTGTGGCGGCGGCGTTGGTGATGGAGGTGGGGCTGGAGAAGTTTGGGGGCGGGTTGATCGTGGTGGTGAGCTTGTGGAGGGTGATTAGGGTTGTGGAGAGCGCGTTTGAGTTGGGAGATGGCGAGATCGAAGCTCAGATCGAGAGGGTTTTAGCGCAGTTTGAGTGGATCAAAGAGATGAATGAAGGGCTGGGTAGGGATTTGGAGGAGAAGGAGAAGATGATTCAGAGGCTCCAAGAGGAGTTGGATTTGGAGAGGACGCCTTATGCAACTCCTATGTAATGTAACTTGGTTTGATCATTGTTTATGTAAACATCCTTCCAAATTCAAGCGATTTGTTTAGTGCAATCGGTACAAGTCATCAAACCTCTAGAAAGTTAAGCTCACGAGTCATAATCAATAAACCATGCGGTCGTGGTCTAAAATGTTGTACTATAGTTTATTTTCAGTGTTAATAGTAGGTAGATGTCAATCGCATTGGTTTGGTCGAGCTCGGTCATTTCTAGTTTAGGTTATGTATGGGTTCGGGTCAATCAGGTTAGCAGTTAAATCTGGTCAGATTATTATGAAAGGATTATCGTGCGGATTTGGGTGACCAATGGTGATGCAGAACGGGAATCGACAATGGCAAAAGATTCATATCGTCGAATGCTTACAAGAAAGAGGTCTCGACCTTACAAGAGGTCTCGGGCCTTCAAATTCAAGAAGGTATTGAAGCATGTTAAATTATGCTTTAAAGAATATCAAGTAAGGCATCCAAGACCCCAAGGAAAATTATCAAAGTGAAGATATTTTCGGAAGTTCAAAATCTCGTCACATTATGAGCAAAATTCAGTAAAATGGTCATATTTTTTGCTATAAAATTGACGTCAAGGTGATTCAAGATGTGTTAGAAAACTTATTCAATGATACAACTTCACAATTGACATTAAGATGAGAACGTGAAGAGAAGATGGTCAAAATCGCATTTTACTGAGAGTAGTACAAGATCTTACGAGAATTTGAGACTTTTCTTAATTATATCTTTAAGTTATTATTATGTCTTTCATTAATTTATATTTTTCTATTTTTTTAGTAGAAATATTATCTTTATTATTATTATTATCTTAGATAGATAGAGAGTTTTATTTTAAGATAGAATCTCTATAAGTGTTTTTATGTTTTTAAATACTCTTTTGTAATCACATAATCACTTTTATATTTTTTGTGGATTTTACCTTGGGATGAGAAACTTGAATTAAGTTTTCTTGCTCCAAGGTTTTTCCTACTCAAACTTTATCTTTTATCTTCCTTATTCTCACATTCCAAACTCATACAAATCAGATTGTTCATACAAATCCCACACCAATTCATTCAACAACAATCAATTAAATTTGAATCATTAATCAACTTGTTCGCTTGAAATCCATATCCTTGGCACATCTCTCTCGTGATAATCTTCAAGCCAAAGATCGTCGCGTATCAAATGGATCAATAACATCATTTATAAATATTAAATTATTTTTAAATTATTAAATAATAATATACATATGTAAAAATAAATAAAATTATTTTTTAAATTAAAATTGTATTAATATTTTAATAAAATTTTACATTTATAATCCAATTGGAACGAGTCCAGGGTCAATCGGGTTCAGATCGTATATCCCGGGTCAAAATTGGGTTCAGGTCAAAATTGAGTTTCGGGTCGGTCAAGTCGAGTATAAGATCTGGTCGGTTGAGTCGTTTTTTCGGGTTTGTTCAACTTTTGACGACTCTAATACTAGCCATGCCCCAAATAAAATTGCTTTAATTTAAATGAGGGAATTTGTTATTTTTTTTTTTGGAAAAATAGCCTATCATCCCTATACCTTGAAATGTTCAAATAAACATTTAAACTTAACTATTTTTGTTCTTTTAAACACAAAAGTTTTGAGAGACTGAGACTCCTCCTTGTGAACATCATGAGCGATGATTTAACTTGTACATCTTTTTAACACATAGGTTAATTTTGGGTCCGTTTTTTGCCACATAAAAATATTTTTTTTATCTTTTTAGGAAAAATTATTTGTTTAATAAACACACAAAAGACGAAATTGTGGAAGAGATAGGAGACAAAATTAAAATCGTTAAACACAAAGATCCTTAGGGGAGAAGAACAGAGGAGGTAGGAGACGATGGATCCCTAGTTGAAATTTCCACAAACAAGGTCGACTTGGACAGAGGAGACGGATGAAGGAACGAAGTTGTCTTTTCCAAAGCTGGAGTTTGAAAACTTTTTATGTAAATAGGTGATTGTTCGAATATGGGGATTTCTTGAATCCTTAAAGTTTAGTTGATTTTCTTAAGGAAATTTCAACTTGGTGATGTGTGTTGCTTGTTTGTTTGGCTTGTATTCTTGCTATGATAGGTGACGAAGAGGGTGAACATTGTGTGGCACCACAATTGTTTGTTTGGGGATGGAGCCGAATACAAAATTGAGTATCATGTGGTATATACAAAAACAACATTGAAACCAATGTGCTCAGTTATTTTGAATTAAGTTGGTATGCTAAAAAATAAGATATCCAACATTTGGTGGGGTGTTCCATAAGGGATTGAAAGATATTGTATGTACTGAAATGATAAATCAAACACTCAACTTGCCTACCAAGTTGAGGATGGGGATGTAGTTCATTTCTACATAATATATTTGTTAATGCACAAAAATTCCGCCTTTAATACACTAATTGTATGCTCCTTCCTCTTCCGTTCCCAACTGATTCTTCAAACCTGTAAAATGCAAAACAACGGACACAGGGGGCGGGGACCCTCTAATCTACCTCCGATGCCTAAGTCAAAAGAACAGTTGTCGAATCGAACGTCGAGGTACAACAAGAAAGCTAAAGATCCAGCGAGTATGAATCCCCTTGAACAATCGAGCTAAGCGAATATTAGCCTGTTCAAGCTCTCAATAGGTGTGTTCAATAGCCTGAACGAGTATCAGTCTATCAATCAATATGCTTTCCCTACACGGCGAAGACGTGTATTTATAATGGAAGAAGGATAGGCTGGGGTCGAAAATTATATCTATATGGCCGAAAATTCTATCTTACAAGGGCTGACCAACTGCCTTAAGGCCCAAGCAAAGAATATTCTACCCCTTCTCCAACTTTAATTCTATCTTTAATGAAAGATAAAATCTCCCATTAAGTTGCATAGCCACCATATTTAATATAATAGGAAAATAGAAAAAAGATAATAAATAAGCAATAATTAAAAATACCTTTATGAAGATAACGAAAATAATAATATGGTAGCTATTTTTTTACCCGCTCACAATTGCCCCACCTACGTTGTTGTATACGTTTTCTCATATACAGTGACGTAAGAAACAAAGGCTTCTTAGTTGAAGTGGCCATGCGGATTAGTCGATCGGGTTCCCCTAACGTGTGTGCGTGTTTGTACATCCATGAGCGAACATCATGGGATTTAATATTTATGAGCGAATATCATAAATCTTCATTTATTTATGAGTGAATATCATAAATCTTATTAACCTATGAGCGAATATCATAGAATTTATATCTATGAGCGAATATCATAGACTCTATTCCACATACTCGCATATGTAACATCCATTAGTGCGAGTAACAAATATTGCACTTATATATTTTTTATGCAAGACTCAAACTAATGCAAGAACTGACTTTTATTAATAAATAAATGTGAATGTCATGAACCTACAAGACTAAACAAATGAATGCAAAACCAAAAAACCTAAGGGCCTCATCAAAACCATATGGGAAAAAGAGTGCCCTATTTACATGCATTTCCTAATCCCGGGATCCCCGCGCGGGAAAAAATGGGTAACTGCGATCATAGTCACACTCTCGCGAAATCAAGCTCTCAGATGCAGTGTCGTGGTCACGGAACTCGGTGTCGCGGTCGCGGTTTCGCCCCAGACACGATATCTGGCTCTCTAAATGATATGCTGTGTTTTGTACAGCATAACTAGGACTTTTTAGTACATATTTTTGTAGTATTTTAGGCCTATTATGAGCGTTATTGAAGAACATATTTGAAGGCCGGAAGTTCAGAGTTAGCAAGAAGTTGAAGACTTCGAAGAAGCTGAAGGCCGCGATCGCCATCACTCTTAGGGGCGATTGCGGTGGACGTCGCCGAAGGACCGCAATGACGCGAAGGCCGCGATCGCGGTTGCCAGAGGTCGCCGATGGAGTCGCGGTTTGCAAGTCAGGCAGCGATCGCGGCTAGGTTTGGGCAGCGATCGCGGCCTTGTTGGATCTGACGCGCGATTGGATTTATCTGCTTAGTTTATTTTCATATTTTTATCTTTTTAATTTCGACTGGTTCGAGACTATATTAGGTTATTTTTCAGACTTTGTTTTGGATTCTCTTAGACCTAATTTTGAGACTTTGTGTTTTTCTCTCTTATGGAGAACTAAACTCTGTAGATTCTATTTGAGTTGAAGCTTTTTAGACTCAAGTTGTTGTGAGATTCGTCTTTTCAGGTTTATTTCTACAGGTTATTTCAATTCTCTTGGGCATAATTTATATTGATTGTATTGATTTCTACTTGATTGATCACCTTGTCGGAATTGATATTATCTATTGCTAGATCTAGGTTTTCTCGTAGCAAAGCCTAATCTTTGTAGCAACTCAATTGATTTAGGACTCGTTGGACTAAAACAATTGAGAAGAGATTTGAATGCAGGTTAATTGTTTGACTCGTTGGAATTCAATTGCATGTATCCTGTTTATCCTTGTTCTTATTGCTAGTATTCATATTATTTATGATCGTTTCATGAGTAATTTGGATATTAAGTTTGCATGTCTCGTTGCCATGCCATAATTCTGATCAGGATAGGAATAACTAAAAGGAATAACCTGTTTGAATCTAGGATCAATAACTTGAGGAAGAAAAGTGGATACTTGAATAGGATTGCTTTTTCCTAATTGATAAAAATCCAACTTTTGCCTTGTTTGATTGCTTGCTTTGTTTGTTTCAATTCTTAGTTTTAGTTTTAATTCACAAAATTCCCCCTTTGTTACTTCTTTGAGTTGATAATAATAAAACTTAGGATACAAGTGTCTCTTGGGTACGACCCCGACTTACCAACTATACTAGTTGAGTAATTAGGGATTTATTTTTGATTTGTCACGACGACTTTAAGCCAGTCACTAAACCAGCGTCACGGTCGCGGCCCTCGGGCCCGCGATCACGGTTACGCGGCTAGTCTTCGCTTTTAGGCTCGTCTTCACTCTTATATATTTACCAAGATTGTTTTGGACGACCTCAATTTGCCTCTTTGTCGACTCTTCAAAATCTTCTGGTTCATTTTTTTGAATGTACTCACGCAAGTACCCTTCTTGAACCAAACCTTCAAGGCATTCCTTATAAGGATTGCAATCTTCAGTCATGTGCCCCCGTACTCTATGGTACATACAATATTTCTGGCTTAGGACATCGTCTTTGGGACATTCATACTGGGAGGGATAGCGAAAATAGCTCTCATGTTTGATGCGTGGTAAAGTCTTATAGATCGGAATGTTGAAAGTTGTGTAAACCGCTCTATCTTGCCCCTCCGACGAATGTCCATTCTGCATAGAGCTCTTGATTGAAGGGTGGTGCATTTTACGAGGGGGAGAGAACGACCATCCTCTTACTTTGTAATTAGCCTTGTCTAAACGCACATACTGGTGAATACGAGCTTGGAGCTCAACTATTGTAGAGGGAAGAAGAAGTGTCAACTCTTCTCTTAGCTTGCTCTCAACGGGAATTGCCCTTTTAAAGGCAGTAATGGCAGTCTTATCATCACAACCTTCAACCTCTATATAGCACTCTATGAAACGATTCGAAAAGCGGCGCAAGCTCTCGTTTCTTTCTTTTTTGAGGCCAAAGAGTGTATCAAGAGATGCAACATCCCGCCTATTGGCTATGTAGTGCCTCACAAACTTAGTGGCCAATTGATCCCAAGACCGAATTGATCTTGGTTTCAAGCTTTGGAACCACTTCAATGGCCGTTTAGAGAGACTACTCGGGAACATCTTGCACATAACAGCTTCCTCTGACACCCACAATGCCATCTTATGAGAGTAAGAGGCTATATGGTTTACGAGATCCGAGTGTCCATCATAAATAGTGAAAGATGGGGGGAGAAAACTTTGACGAAGGTCGGACTTGTTGAATGTATATGTGGAATGGTGTCGATCTCACTATAGCCAACTTATACTCTGCTTGTTCTTGAGCCGATTGGAAGGTCCCGCCTTGCGCTCTTAAAAGACCAAGCAATCTCCTTTAAGTGCGTTTAAGAGCCCGGGCCTTTCCTTCTAGCCTCTCTCTACTCACGTTCCGGCGTTGACTCTGTTGTCTCTTCTTCTTTCTCCCCCGGTCATGTCTAGGCTCGGGATTTTCATAAGGATCATAACGATCGTCACGCTCGTGCGAAAAATCGCGTCGATCGCCAGACCCGTGGTCGCGGTTCGACCGGCCGCGGTCGCGGTTATTGTCACCGCGATCACTGTCCTTTCTTCCGCGGTCGCGTCTTCGTCCACGACGATCTTCTCGGTTTTCGGGATCGCTTGAGTCATCCGAGGATGGGTCGCTGGATTGAGGGTGGTCCGCGGCCCGAGTACTCTTGCGCGGAGGTGACTCGTGAAGGCGGTCCCTTCGTCAGTTTCTTGGCGCCCTTCGGCCGCTATCATAATCGATTTCATATCATCTGATTCGTCATAACTGATTGGTTGAGGACCACGGCGGTTATCGGCGAGTTCAATAACATTAGCGAGCCGTCGAGTAGTCTTCTCAATTTCCGATTCATCAATGGGGCGCTTGCCTTGAACTTTGTCCAAGGAGCGTTTCAGCTTGGCGATTTCATCTTGGGCATGCTCCAAACGGGATTCAGCCTCTGCACACCTTGTTTGGTACTTCTCATTCTCTCTTAGAGTAGTAACCAAAGCATGGGTGATCTCGTCTTCTTCTTCATCTCCGGCGATTGTAGATGCCCCATTCCCGCCGTTTGGAGCGGATAACAAGGTGATGCGATTGTCACCTCTAACGGGATTAGACCTGGCACGACTAGATTGACCTTGCTCTAAGCGAGGGCTAACCAAATTAGGGGTTGGCTCGCAAATAGAGAGAGAAGGCTCGGAAATATGCAGCCTGGCCGCGGTCGCGGTTCTGTTCGGCGATCGCGATCTCCTGGATCGACTCGCCGTGCTCTTAAACCTTTCGATTATTCTCTTTTTCAGCAACACGCATTGCCGACTCCCAAGATTGATCAAATTCAATAGATTCAAGCCTTAAAGTACCACGAATGACGATTCCGTCGCTTGACTCGGGCCCCGAACGGTCTGTGTGATGAACAGTCGTATCAGCGAGAGGGGTTGGGTCACTGTTCAAGTCGTTTCCGGGCACAAAGGTCTGACCTTCCGAGAGAATATCGGAATTAGATTGATCAACTTCCATTAGGGTTTGATTTTCCGAGCGATTTTTGGAAATCTCGACTTCTCCTGCCGAACCGCTGTCGCGGAGGACCGAGACGCGGTCGCGGTTCACTGTGCCGCGGTCGCAGCCATCGGTACCGCGATCGCGGTTTTCTTCGCTAGGCATTCCTAATGCGATTTCGCTTCGCGACGGTGCCCCAGGGTTTCCAAAGACAACTTCTTGATTTTCAAGGATCGATTCCAACACCATAATTGCGTGTATTGAGTACTCTTTTCCCACAGACGACGCCAATTGTTAGTGCACAAAAATTCCATGTTTAATGCACCAATTGTATGCTCCTTCCTCTTCCGTTCTCAACTGATTCTTCAAACCTGTGGCCTGCAAAACAATGGAAACAGGGGGCAGGGACCCCCTAATCCACCTCCGATGCCTAAGTCAAAAGAACAATTGTCGAATCGAACGTCGAGGTACAACAAAGAAAGCTAAAGATCCAGCTAGTATGAATCTCCTTGAACAGTCAAGCTAAGCGAATATTAGCCTGTTCAAGCTCTGAATAAGTGTGTTCAATAGCCTGAGCGAGTATCAGTCTATCAATCAATATGCTTCCTTACAAGGCGAAGACGTGTACTTATAATGGAAGAAGTAGAGGCTGGGGGCCGAAAATTATATCTATATGGCCGAAAATTCTATCTTCCAAGGGCTGGCCAACTGCCTTAAGGCCCAAGCATGGAATATTCTACCCCTTCTCCAACAAGATAATAAATAAGCAATAATTTTATCTTAATGAAAGATAAAGTTTCCCATTAAGTTGCATAACCACCATATTTAATATAATAGGAAAATAGATAAAAATAATAAATAAGCAATAATTAAAAATACCTTTATGAAAATAGCGAAAATAATAATATGGTAGCTATTTTTTTACCCGCTCACAATATCCATTCACGTAATTTTGATGCACATTCGACTTATTTTGATGCACACACAATGAATTTTGATGTACACCCATACAAGATAAAAATTTTAGTTATTTTGATGCACATATGACTTCTTTTAATGCAAATAAGACAATAAGTTTTGGTACATATAAGACTAATTTTGATGAATAAACATATATTTTTGAACCTAATTTTGATGTACATTTGGTATTTTTTATGCACAAACGAACAATTTTGTTGCTCAAACAAGCAATTTTAATGCACATCATATGCGTACATTATGTATATGCTTTTTTTTTTTCAAAAACATATGTTAATAATTCAACAAAAATTTGATCATGGCTTATTTTTCTCTTTTAAGTGACGAATCACGATCAAATACATATATTTAATACAGTGAAAAATGCGAGCAGGTGTAAGCTGTTCGATCTTGTGTTTTAATGGCCAGGATGAGCACACACGTTTAACTATTTTTTATAAACGAAGGGGTATTTTCGTCACTTTACTATTCAATCATCTCCGACCTTCGAATTTTCGTCATTTCGCGAGCGGTCTATGTGTTTCCTCCTCTGAACTACTCTCTCACCTTCTCCTATCCACTCTTCCTTCAATTTGCTTTCTACCACTTTTAATTCCTACTTTAAGTATGGATTTAGGTATTTGGGGTTTTTTCTATTTAGGGTTTTTTAGTTATTCCCTATTTTGAACTTGAAACACTATTTAGGTTTTTTTTATTTGGGGGTTTATGATTTCGGGATTATGGTATTTCAAACTGCATAGATTCAAAAATAAATTAGTGTTGTTCATTGAATTTTGATTGCCTTTTACTAATTTTGTTGGTGATTTCAATATGTATGGATTGTAACCCATCCATAACAGAATAATCTTCTCTATGTGAATCATATTTTATCATCTCCATTGCTAATATTTATTAATTACAAAGTAGATCTTCTTATTTATCTCTTTTGGCAACTTGTTTCTTTGTTTTATGCTTGATACATTATATGCTGGGTTAAATACTGTTGTAAGGCTTAGCACTGGGTATACGAGAAAGGCGTTGAACATCTTGCAAGTTGTTAATTTCTATTTGCATAAATTATGAACCGTAAAGACATAAATTATGAACCTATTGTTCCAAATTATGAACCTATACCATTTATATATGAATTAGAATACATGACACAATCACACAAGTAACAAGTACTATGAATTAATTTTTATGAACCTTATTAATAATTGTTATGAACCCAATCATATAGAGACATGAACCGACAAAATACGATTTTGTATTAGATTACGTGACAAAATTGCAAGTATTATGAATTAAATTTCATGAATCTTATTAACTATTGTTACGAACTTAACCGCATAGAGACACGAACCAACATAATATCATTTGAATACATGACACAAAATAAAAAATATGGTGAATTGAATTTAATGAACGTTATTGCCAATTGTTATGAACCTAACTATGTAAGGACATGAACCAATAGATCAACTTTTTATGAACTAAAAGTCATGAGCCGTGAGATAAAATATTATGAGCATGTGCTTATAAAACATGAACCAAATGATCAAATATCATGAACCTAAAGACTTGGACCACAATAACAACTAATGTGACATAAAAGACATGAGTTGTAAGATAAACTATCATGAACCTAATACTACCATGAACAAAAATACAAAAGTGTAACAAGAGTTAGCCTATGCGGGATTTGAACCCACATCTATGTGCACATGCACATTGCTCTACCATTTGAGCTAATAGGCTGCCAAAAGACATGAACTATAAGATAAACCATTAAGAATATATTAAAAGACATGAACCATAAGATGAAACTTGATGAACCTAAGGTTATTTAAACATGAACCAGAAGAACAATTATGACATAATTACTATCATGAACAAAAAAAACAATGAACCATAATAATGCTTATAATGACCCTTATTACACAAAGATGTGAACTAACATAATAATTAATACATTTTTAGGACAACCATCGACACGGCGATCAGTGCACCAGATTTCCTCCTCAAGCTCTAATTTAATAGATGCACATTTCTTAGATTCAAGACATTCAACATCCAATATATCAACAACAATCATATTCAATACTAGATCTAGAAATTTATATTTTAAAAATAAAAATAACAAAAAAATTGCAAATCAACTACAAAAAGAGATTAAATGAATCAAGAAAGATGCAAATTAAAATTGCAATTAACTATTGGTAAATTTGAGATCTAGAACCCTAATCCCTAGAAAAAAATTAAATCGGTTCATACCTTCTTCGATTCCTTTCTCCATTGTTTATTCAAAACTACTTTAATGGTGAATTTGGGTGAGACCTGGCGTGATTGATTGCGGTTTAGGTGCGAAATCTCTTACGTGCTCTTATGGGAGAGAAGCGTATGTGAAGAACATGAATGTATTTTGAGATTTTTGGGGCAAAAAGAGCTTTTTATGATAGAAGGGTAATTCATCCCTAGATTTAGAATTTGGCCTTATTTACCCGTGTTGCCATTGTAAATGAACCGGTTCTTTTTCCTTATTTTTCTGTCGAACCCATTTTGTTTTAATCGACACCGTTAATTTCTTGTATCTAACGGACTAGAAATGCTCGCAACTTTCACCCTATTACATTATGCCACCTGAGCGCGACTCTTTAAGTGAAACTTTTAACACCCTTAATTTCTCCATATCCAATAATTTTTGTTCTTTATCATTTCTCATCGAAGGACTTATTATCACAAGATTCGGCCCCATATAAAATTACTACACGCTTTTTTACCAATTAGATTTTACGCCACTGCTTAGGTAAGAGGCGCTTTACCAATAGTGGGGTTAATCCACTAGTTTTTGCTGAGATGCGTCATTGCTTAGGTAAAGAGGGGCGCTTTTGACCAAAAATAGAAAGAGAGAGGAAACACACGCGCCACTTGCTACACATTCCTACACTCGTCCAGGGGCGGATTTAGGGGGGGCGGCGGTCGCCCCCACATCGATCCGGAGGAGTAACAAGTATTACCTAAAGAACCTGAAAGATTAAAAAAAAGAATTAATTTCGCCCCCATAGATAGTCCGGGGCGGGGTAAAGGTGAAGAACTAAAGTACTAGAGGAGGAAGGGGGCGAAATTAGGGGAGGGGACTTGGCGGCATCAATGGAGATTGTGTAGAAGAAGACAACCTCATTTTTTTAATTTCTAATTTCTGGTGCATTTTACAAAAAAAATAGGTTCATTTTACTTGAATTTGACATTAGGCCCATTTTGCCTTAGTTTGGAATTAGGCCCAACAGGGCTCTCGGATCTCATTCCCCCTTGTATACAGTATTTTGTTCTATTTCTTTTTTATTTTTGGATCGATTTAATCATATTCCTATCATCCTATGTGCGGTAATTTTCAACCACTGTGTGTATTATTTGATGAGATTCCATATTGCTTTATTAGGGTAAAACAAGCATAATTTTACTTAATTAATATATGTGATGAGATTCCACTGTGTGTATCTATTCTACCACTTTTAATTAAAGTTATACATTAATTAATTTATCGGTCCGGCTAGTAGTGTCAATTATTTGTTAGCAAATAATCACATGTATCTTAATTTTTATGTCCTATTTTTTATGTCAAATTGTTTTTACTTTAATTTTTATGTCCTATTTTCTGAGGTAAATTTTTATATACTAACTCGATCAGGGACGGACCGAACCCTAGCCCGCCCTAAAAAAATAAAAAAAATAGTAAAATTTAATTAAAAAAATAAAAAAAGGTAAATTTAGTGTTAAATTCGTTAAATTAAGGTAATTTAGTCCACCCAAAAAATTTTAGCCCACAACAATATTAAATACTGCGTCCGTCTCTGAACTCGATGTACAAAATCCGCCCCCCCTTCCAGACAATCCTGGATCCGCCCTTGCACTCGTCTATGTCCAGTGTCTACGTACAAATTGCACAATATTACATATATTAGCAAAGATAAATGACTTTTAATTAAAAGCGTTTCCTCGAACTTGTATATAAATGCTTGTAGCCCTCCTGTCCTGCGTGTAAATTACTAAATTGAGTATCCACACCACACAAACACAGCGCCAACAAAAAAAAGAAGGGGAAGAATGTCAGGAATACTTAGGAGGATGAAGTTGGGGTCTCAGGGATTGGTGGTTTCGGCCCAAGGCCTCGGGTGCATGGGCATGTCTGCCTTCTACGGCCCGCCCAAGCCCGATCAAGACATGATTGATCTCATTCACTATGCTATCAATAACGGTATCACCTTCCTTGACACCTCTGATATGTACGGCCCTCACACCAATGAAATTCTTCTTGGCAAGGTGCTTACTTTCTTGCATCAAAGCTCTTTAATTGGTTTGAATGTTTTGATATGGGTGATAAGCATGTCAATTTTGTCATGTGGGCATCACCGCATCACTCAATTTCTAATGTTCAGCTGTTATTAATTATCACAATATTCTTTCATGGAGTTTGAATTTGTTTGTTTGAATTGTAGGCACTGAAAGGAGGGATGAGGGAGAAGGTGCAATTGGCTACGAAATTCGGGATCACTAGCTCAGATGAGGGTGAGGTAGTCATCAAGGGTGATCCTGCCTATGTGAGGGCGGCTTGTGAGGCGAGCTTGAAGCGTCTTGATGTCGATTACATTGATCTCTATTATCAACACAGAATTGATACCACTGTCCCCATTGAAGTCACGGTTCGAAAATTAGTTTTCCTCTTCCTCACTATTTATTTTGAATTGGTTGAATTAATATCTAAAGAATTATTGTAGCGTAAAAGCCTGATTTGTTATTACCTAAAATAAGGTTTATATACAAACTAGATAGCCTACAAACTAGGAAAGAAATATTAATAATACATAATTACGGGATACTCGGGATATACAATATCCGCTAATAATACAATATCCTCTAATACTCCCCCTCAAGTTGGAGCATGGGGATCTCGAATGCCCAACTTGCCCAAAAGAAGATGAAACTGCTGACAACCAAGGGCTTTGGTGAGGATATCAGCTGGCTGAGAATGAGTGCGTATATGAGAGGTCCGAATTGTGCCATCAAGAAGGAGATCACGAATAAAATGACAGTCAACTTCAATGTGCTTAGTCCGATCGTGAAAAACCGGATTGGCGGCAATATGAAGAGCAGCTTGACTGTCACAAAACAAGCGCATAGGAGCTAAATGAGAGACACCTAGAGAACGAAGCAACGCCTTCAACCATAGGAGCTCACAACAAGCGCTTGCCATAGCACGATATTCAGCTTCAGCAGATGATCTAGAGACTGTGTGTTGTTTCTTAGTCTTCCAAGAAACCGGAGAAGATCCAAGCTGAACAAAGTACCCAGTAACCGAACGACGTGTAATAGGACATGTCGCATAATCAGAGTCGCAGTAGGCGGTAAGATCAAGAGTACCACTAGATGATAAAAATATCCCCTGTCCCGAATGACTCTTGAGATATCGAAGAACACGAACTGCAACATCCCAATGATCAATGGTAGGCTCTTGCATGAACTGAGCAAGAGTATGTACAGCAAAGCAAATCTCAGGACGTGTAAGAGTCAAATAAATCAATCGCCCAATCAAACGGCGATATCTGTCAGGAGCCTCAAACAGAGGAGCAGAAGAAAGAGCAAGCTTATGGTTTTGTTCCATGGGGAACTCACACGGCTTACTCCCAAGCATACCAGCTTCAGTCAGAATATCCAAGGTGTATTTCCGCTGAGACAAGAATAATCCCTCAGCAGATCTGGCTATCTCAATCCCAAAAAAATACTTAAGAAGTCCCAGATCTTTCATGTGAAAACAAGAACTCAATTGCCGTTTGAACTTGGCAATGGCAGCAGAATTATTCCCAGCGATAATCAGATCATCAACATATACCAGAACATGAACACAAATCCCAGATCGATTATAAGAGAACAATGAGTAATCAGCACGAGATTGTGTAAAGCCTAACCTGCGCAGTTCAGTGGTCAACTTGGCAAACCAGTTCCGGGGCGCTTGTCGAAGCCCATACAAGGAACGATTGAGCCTTCAGAACTTGCCAGAAGCACTAGCAAAACCAGGAGGAGGTCTCATATAAACCTCTTCATGCAGAAAAGCATTATGAACATCCATCTGATGCAATTCCCAATTCTGAATCGCAGCAACAACAAGAAAAGTCCGAACTGAAACCATCTTGGCTACAGGAGCAAAAGTCTCCTTGTAGTCAATACCAGCCTTCTGATTATTACCCAGAACAACTAGTCTAGCTTTGTATCTCTCAACTGTACCATCAGATTTGTACTTAACTCGATAAACCCATTTGCAACCAATGGGCTTCTTGCCAGGAGGAAGATCAGAAAGCGTCCAAGTCTCATTACGCTTTAAAGCGTCAATTTCCGCTTGCATTGCGGCTTTCCACAAAGGATCAGAAGCAGCAGCAGCAAAAGTAGTAGGCTCTGGAATAGACTGAACAACAACAATAAAAGCAGTAGGTGCAGGAGAAAACCGTGAACAGTTAACATAATCAGCTATAGGATAGGATGTACCTGACAACCGTGATGGTTGAGATGAAGGAGACGATGAAGCTACACAACTGTGCACAGTGTTACAGATGTAGCCTCTTAACTTCACAGAAGGAGTCCGATCACGGGTTGAACGACGAGGCATTTCTTGAACAGCGACAGGAGAGGATTGAGCCCCACCTCCCCCATCAGCTGTCTGCGTTGGGGCTAATGTGGAGCTCGGATCGGAGTTGACTTGAACAGAATCAGAGGAAGATTGAACCCCACTCCCCCTGACTACTGTCTGCGTTGGGGCATTTGTGGAATTTGGGTCAAGTTCTTGAACAACGGCAGGAGGAGATTGAACCCCACTCCCCCTGACGTCTGTCTGCGGATAGGAAATAGGGTCATGGATATCATCAAAAACAGATGGGAGTGGCTCTGCACTTGATTGTGCTAACGGAGTTAAAAGAGCTTGAAAAGGAAAATGTGTTTCATAAAATACAACATCAGCAGATACAAAATGCTCATTGGTCTCTAAATCATAAACTTTCCAACCTTTTTGACTTTTGGGATAACTCACAAAGATGCATTTCCTAGATCTAGGATCAAACTTATCAGAATTCCGGGGCATAATGGATGCATAACATAGACAACCAAACACACGCAATCGACCATAAGACGGAGGCCGGCCATACAGAATTTCAAAAGGCGTTTTGTTTTGAAGAAGAGGAGTCGGAGTTCTGTTGATTAAATATGCAGCCGTCAAAATGCAATCGCCCTAAAAATTCAAAGGTAGATGAGCATGAAAACGAAGTGCTCGCGCTACATTTAAAATATGCCTGTGTTTTCGTTCGGCCCTACCATTTTGTTGAGGCGTCCCAACACAAGATGTTTGAAATTCAATACCATTTTGCTCAAAGAAAGAGCGCATGCAAGTAAATTCAGTTCCGTTATCGCTACGAAAACATTTAACTTGCTTTTGAAATTGACGGAGTGTCATCGCACAAAAATTTGAAATTAAAGATGCAACTTCACTTTTATTAACCATAAGATAAATCCAAACTCCTCTGGAAAAATCATCAACTAAAGTAAAAAAATAACGAGCACCAGTTGCAGTAGGAGTCCGGTAAGGACCCCATACGTCACAATGAATAATATCAAAACAGTTTAAGGAATGCGACTGACTAATAGGAAAACTAGATCTAGTTTGCTTAGCCCTATGACAACTGTCACATGGATCTAAGTGACCATTTATTTGAACATTAGGTAACTGCTGAAGTACAGAAAAGGAAGGGTGACCAACTCGGGAATGCCAAAGAGCTGCAGAATCGGCCTCAATCTGTGAAGCAAGCGCTAGTGTAGGTGCCACACGCAGCCAGTAGACTCCATTTCGCTCCTCACCCGCTCCAATCAAGGTCATCGAAGTGCGATCTTGAACAATACACAACTTATCAGTTACTGTCACAACACAATTCTGATGTTTTAATAGTTGAGAACATGAAATCAAATTGCAAGTCAATTGAGGAACAAGCAAAACATCTCTCAAAATCAATCTATCACTGAAACGAACAATCCCGGCACGACAAGCCGTAGTAGACGATCCGTTTGGCAACAAAATCGCCGATGTATCAACATTCTTCAAATCAGAAAGCAAAGACGGATCACCCATCATGTGAAATGATGCACCGGTATCCAAAATCCAGTTAGAAAACATACCCGAATTGTTACCGGCATTACCAGAATTATTAGATTGTACCACCTGCATCAAATGCTGAAATTGGGCGTCGGAAAGCCCCGTCCCGACGCGATCAGAAGCGGAATAATTGCCATGAAACCCGGAGCTCGAACCAATCTGCGAAGACTGATCGCCGGTCTGCTGCTGTCCCGCGGCTGCTATGCCGCGACCACGTCCGCGCTGATTCTGCTGTCTCTCAGCCGCGCCTCCAGCAGTGCCTCCCGGAGCACGTTTCGCCCGGTGATTTGCGATCCTGTCCTCCGCCCACCACTCGGGATAACCAATCAGTTGAAAACACCGGGGAGTCTCATGACCCGGGTCACCGCACTTGCCGCACATCGGGCGGCGTCTCCCTTCGCCACGCCCCTGCCCGCCATCGCGCTCAGAAATCGCACCATCCTGGCGGCGATACGAGCCATGACCGGCTTGTGCAGCGAAGGCACCACCCTCGATACGAGTCTCCTTGCTTGATGTCCCCGATCGCGAACACTCGTCTTGAACAGCTAGGGCATAAGCCCGACTCAACTTTGGCAAGGGGTCTTGAGCAAGAATATGAGAGCGAACAGTTGCATACGTATCATCCAGACCCATTAAAAATTGATGGATCTGTTCATCTTCCCGTTCTTTAGTCAATGCATCCGCCCATTTTCACTCGCATTTTCCGCAAGTACACCGACGAGCACTTTGATAATTAGACAACTCGTCCCAATTTTTCTTCAAAATTCCGAAATAATCAGCGATACTTTTCCCACCTTGAACACACCGCGCCAAATCAGTGCGCAGTTGATGCACTCGCGGTCCGTTGCCTACGGAAAACCGCTGCTTCAAGTCTTCCCACAACTCCTTGGCGGATTCGAAGTAGGTTATGCTAGAGCGAAGTGAATCTTCAATGAATCCGATAATCCACCCAATCAGCATGGAGTTGACGGACCACCAGTCGTCCATCAATTCGAGATCGTCCGGCCTCATCATTGTTCCGTCAATGAAGCCGAGTTTTCGCTTTGCTCGAAGTGCATTGCGAATCCAGAGATCCCACTCTTGATAATTGTCGCCACGAAGAACGACAGGGCAAATCTTCATCCCGGGATGATCCGATGGATGAAGATAGTACGGAGAATTAGGTTTGAGACTTTCGTCCTTGCCCGGCATTGTTGCTCACGGGAGGAGATGAGGAGGCCGAGAGGGCGGAAAAGCTGGTGGGGCAACCGGTGAAACCGGTGGAGACTGCGGCTGAAGTAGCGGCCAAAAAACTAGGTCAAGAATCGAAAAATTCCCGACGCTCTGATACCATAAAGAATTATTGTAGCGTAAAAGCCTGATTTGTTATTACGTAAAAGAAGGTTTATATACAAACTAGATAGCCTACAAACTAGGAAAGAAATATTAATAATACATAATTACGGGATACTCGGGATATACAATATCCGCTAATAATACAATATCCTCTAATAATATCCATAGGTAACTCAATTCATTTTCTTAGAAAAATCATGTAGGTGGGCATTTATATATGGCTTGTACAGTGTCAATGTCAGTTACATATATATTTAATTATGTGACTCTATGAGCTAGGCATTTGTTTGATTTGGAAGTTTGTTGTGGTTGAGTATCAGATGGGAGAGTTGAAGAAACTAGTAGAAGAAGGTAAGATCAAGTACATTGGTTTGTCAGAAGCTTCTGCTCCAACCATCCGAAGGGCACATGCCATTCACCCCATAACAGCAGTCCAATTGGAGTGGTCCTTGTGGACTAGAGAAGTCGAGGTTGAAATAGTCCCAACTTGCAGGTACAAACCTTAAGTTGTTACATATAATACACACTTACTTATTGCAACTAATTCATACTAAAACTACCCTTATTCTACATTTTTTGACATGATTAATTAATTGCAATTTCATTTGTTTGAATCCAGGGAGCTTGGGATAGGAATTGTAGGCTATAGTCCTCTGGGCAGGGGAATTCTCTCGTATGGACCCTCTATTGTCAACAACTTAGCAAAGGAAGATACACGGCAGGTTCGGAACGCAACGCATAACAAGATATCAAAACATGAATTCTCCAAGACAATTGGTAATTTTATATAATGATATATGTTCTTGAATGTGTTTGTAGTATTTTCCAAGGTTCCAGAGTGAGAACATGGATCACAACAAGCGTATGTTCGAGAGAGTGGCTCAAATAGCCACAAGCAAAGGGTGCACCCCTGCACAGCTGGCGCTCGCGTGGGTCCACCACCAAGGAGATGACGTCTGCCCTATCCCGGGGACCACAAAGATCGAGAACCTGAAGCAGAATATCGACGGGGCCAAGCTGGTGAAACTGAGTCCCGAGGAAATGCGTGAGCTGGAAGAACTCGCGATGCCCGAAGCTGTCAAGGGCGATCGGTATGGTGGGGCGTATCGAACCCTCACTTGGATGGAATCGGAGACCCCTCCGTTGTCGTCATGGAAGCCTTGATTAGTACGTAGAGAGAACATGAAGCAGCATTATATATCGTGCAATAAATAAACTGAAATTACTAATTAGAAGCTTTCGATCTTGTTCTTAAGTAAGTGTGTGACGTGATTGTTGAAATAAATGTTGCGGATCAGAGTTGGTGTGATGATCGAGTGTGTTAAGAGGATGGATGTCAATATATCATCGATCTTGTGTTGTGGATGATGTAGTAGATTTGAGTGAGGTGGTTTTAATTAGTTTCCTGCTTAATGAAGAGCTATCGTTATGTTTTTTTTTTACTGTGATGTGCATTGGAATTTTGTCCAAGCTCCTAGCCACAAGGAGGATGTTATAAATTATATAATTAAAAATGGCTTTACCTGAAAATAGTCTAAAAAGGTGAAATTTGTTATAATATTTATTATATTATTATATTTAGATATACATAGTAAATTCTAATTTTGGGCTTATCCATTAAGTCTTGTATTCTCTATATAATGCCCTTATGAGTGATCTAATAAGACAATTCTGATCTCTCTCCTTCTCCTAAATCTCTCTATTTTATAACACGTTATCAACACGATTGCCTTTTTTTCAACTCATGAATTTCTACTGCAATCGTTTCCTAACTTCTGCATATACACAGATAAGTCTTCTATGTTATATATGAATTTCTATGTATGAATTTCAATTCACGAATTACCCTTCTATGTATGAATTTCTACGAATTCATACATTACACTCAACGTTATATACACTCACGTTATATACATGTTATATATTTTCCTGTATACATGCTTAGAACATATATAATTTTATGTATACATGATCGATCATAATTCATCTCTCATGATTGTTTTTAACTGACCATAATTATATTATCGTGTGCTTGATCTTAAGAGTAATATATATATATATATATATATATATATATAGGTTTTGGTTCAAGTGAGACCCACCCTTGTGGTGAGACCTTTACCTTAAAGTGAGGACTAATCTCAACTATTAGATTTACATCATCACTACATAATGAATGGTCAAGAATTTTTTATTTTTTTTTATTTTTTTATTTTTTTATTATTTTTATATTTTTTTTTCGAAATTTTTTTCATATTTTTCATATTATATTCTTTGTTAAAAAAAAAGCTTTAAAAATATTAAATATGACAGTTCAATTTTTATATACTACGAGTTCATTTTTATATACTAGAAGTTCAATTTTTTTATGTTAGGAGTTCAATTTTTCAATATTGTATGAGTTCAATTTTTATATTCTACGAGTTCATTTTTTATCTATGATAAGTTCAATTTTTATGTGCTTTGAGTTCATTTTTAAAATAATTCGATTTTTGCAAAACTAAAAAAATAACAAATAAAAAAAATAAAAAAAATAAAAAATAAAAAAAATGAAAAAATTTGAAAAAAAGCTTTAAAAACGATAAATATGACAGTTCAATTTTTGTATACTACGAGTTCATTTTTATACACTAGAAGTTCAACTTTTTATGTTAGGTGTTCAATTTTCAATATTGTGTGAGTTCAATTTTTATATTCTACCAGTTCATTTTTTATCTATGATAAGTTCAATTTTTATGTGCTTTGAGTTCATTTTTAAAATAATTCGATTTTCACAAAACTAAAAAAATAGCAAAAAAATAAAAATAAAAATAAAAAAAATAAAAAAAATAAAAAAATAAAAAAATTGATTTTTTTTGAAAAAAGGCTTTAAAAATGTTAAATATGACAATTCAATTTTTATATACTACGAGTTCATTTTTATACAGTAGAAGTTCAATTTTTTTATGTTAGGAGTTCAATTTTCAATATTGTATGAGTTCAATTTTATATTCTACGAGTTCATTTTTTATCTATGATAAGTTCAATTTTTATGTGCTTTGAGTTCATTTTTAAAATAATTCGATTTTCGCAAAACTAAAAAAATAGAATAAATAAAAAAAATAAAAAATAAAAAAATAAAAAAATAAAAAAATAAAAAAAATAAAAAAGTAAAAAAATAAAAAAATAAAAATAAAATAAAAATAAAATTTTTGAAAAAAGGGTTTAAAAACGTTAAATATGACAGTTCAATTTTTATATACTACGAGTTCATTTTTATACACTAGAAGTTCAATTTTTTTATATTAGGAGTTCAATTTTCAATATCGTATGAGTTCAATTTTTATATTCTGCGAGTTCATTTTTTATCTATGATAAGTTCAATTTTTATGTGCTTTGAGTTCATTTTTAAAATAATTCAATTTTCGCAAAACTAAAAAAATAGCAAAAAAAAATAAAAAAAATAAAAAAAATAAAAATAAAAAAAATAAAAAAAATAAAAAAAATAAAAAAAATTTAAAAAAATAAAAAATAAAAAAGTTTGAAAAAATCTTGACCATTGAATACATAATAGAGGGGTAAATACAATGGTTGAGATTAGTCCTCATTTTAAGCCTTGGATGTACCACAAGGGTGGTCCTCACTTGAACCATGCCCATATATATATATATTACATATTTAATATTACATATTTGTTTTATGCTTTAAATTTGTATAATTATATGCATGATTTGCATACATGAATTACATACATGATGATTTGTATATATTACGCGATTGTTTATTCTTATGATCATGTTACGCACGTAATTTATGTTCTTATAATTTAATTCAACTGTGTATCATATTATATACTCGAATGTCTGAATTACAAAACCGGTTTGTATACGATTGTAAAATTACATCCCCTGAAGTGGATGTATTTGTCAAAAAATTTGTCCTTGGAGCGACAAATTAAATCGTATATGATATATCCCCTGAAGTGGATATATTCATCTCCTGAAGAGGTGCACAATAATTATCCTTGAAGCGATAATTTTTTGATCATTCAGCTCCTGAAGAGTTGAATTTAAAAATAATATTATCCCTGAAATGATAATTATTTCCACCTGAAGAGTTGATTTATAAATAAAATTATCCCCGAAGTGATAATTATTTCCTCCTGAAGAGTTGAATTTATAAATAAAATTACCCCCGAAGCGATAATTATTTCCTCCTACAGAGTTGAATTTATAAATAAAATTATCCCTGAAGCGATAATTATTTCCTCTTGAATAGTTAATTAAATGTAAAAAACAAGATTGTCCCTAAAGTGATAATCCTCATTCCTTGAAGTGAATGAAACCGTATATTTTATCCTTGAAGTGATTATTTCCATTCCCTGAAGAGATTGGAACATCATTGAATTATCCCGGAAGTGATAATTATTTCCTCCCGAAGAGTTGAATTTGTGATAATTATTTCCTTTTGAAGAGTTGAATTTACAAATAAAATTATCCCTAATCTTCATTCCCTGAAGTGAATGAATTATTTTATTTATTTAATTACCTTATTTGTTTAATTGTTCATACATCTTTATGTTCATTCGGTATTTGTATCATAATTTTAATTGTGTTTATATTATATATCGTTATAAAATACAAATCTAAGTGGATATATTTGCAAATAAATTTGTCCCCAATGTGACGAATTAATTAAGTTATAATTTCATCTCCCGAATAGATGTACAATTTCATTCAATCTCTTGAAGAGTTGAATAGACAAAGATTATACTACCCTTGAGACGATAACTTTCATTACTTAAATTGAATTTAGCATCAATATGTAACCACATCCCCCGAAGTGGATGAATATAATAAAAGTTCCTACTCCTTGGAGTGAGTGGTGATACTAAAGTCGTCTTTTGAAATAAATGACATGATTCATGTGCAAATTGAAAAAGAAAAATATCATCTCCAGAAGTAGATGATAAAGTTCATATGACAAATATTATCTCTTGAAGTAGATAATAAAATACCCACATGGATATCACATCCTAAAATATGTGACTAAAAGGTCTCATTGAAATCACATTCTGAATTATATGATTGAAAGATCTTATGAATAATCACATCCTGAAGTATGTGATGAAAAGAAGTCTAGAAGACTTCGTATACAATCTCTTGTCACCAGAAGTTGACAATATTTTATCATACTTTATTTCTTTATTTATACTTTTCAATTTAATTATTTATGTTATTGTTTACGTATATTATTATCCTTTTTTTTAAGTTAAAAGAAAATTTGTCATCCCCTGAAGTGGATGCAGATATAATATTTGTCCCAGAAGAGTCATTTTATAATCATCCCTGAAGAGATGAAATAATAAATCTCGTTACTCCCTGAAGTGAGTAATGATACAAAATATCATTTCCTGAAGAAGATGATAAAATTTATGTGACAATGATCATCTTCTGAAGTAGATGCTTTTATACATAAGAGTATTATCCCTAGAAGTGGATTTACATACATAATTACTTCTTGTAGTATGATGAGAAGAATTTATTAGTGGAACTATATGAACATATCATCTCCCGAAGTGGATGATAAATGGTTCAAGAAATAAAATTACAGTGTCACTTGAAGTTGACACATGAGATGTTTGAGAGATTCATGAAGCACTTGAAGTTCCAATAGACATGTGCTAAGTTATAATGAACATATCATACCATCAACTCCATTCGATCTTGAAGAATCGAATTTTGACAAGTAGAGATCATTATAAACTCTTGGAGAGTTAAGAGATCTCATACCAAACCATGTACTCTAGAAGTAGTACAAGGAATGTGGGTCGTCACAATATTCAGAACTATGTCTAAATGACCACCTACCTAGCATGAACTAAAAGTTCAAGGTCATGTTTGACCAACCTCTTGCATACCAGAAGCATGTCTCCTTTGAAAAAGGGTGTGAAAGAGGTTACGGTATATTACGCATGCGGCCGTTAGTCATGGTTATGACTTATAGCTAGGACGTCGTGGGTTAATTTGATGTCCAGAAGAACATCTAAGATAAGGGATATCCCATAAGTAATGTAATTGATCATTAGTCTTGTACCAGTTGTACAAAAACCACACCTTATAGGCATAAGTGTAGAGACCGATCTAGTCTATATTAAAAGTTCTGAATGCATCCGTTTTGAGGCATCTAATGTTAGAAATCAAGATAATGGTTTATTTGATTTTAGTTGATGAGCTCCCAAACATAAGTATGGATCACCGATATTTTTCAATGGTGTCACACCATACAGTATTTGAAAACCAGAAGTTTTCACAATCATGCGCATGACAAATTTGGTGTGAAGGGGAAGATGACTCTAGGAGAGCATATCCCATTGAAAAATGTACGATCACTAACCGGAAGTTAGTTGATAATAAGATCTATTTGTGGCATGATCAATTTGGTCACTCGAGTGAAATAATAGTGTGCATGATCATTATAGGACCCGAAGATCCCAAGACCTGAAGTCACCTAAGAGTGACCTTGTATATAAGTAAGACTTGTGTTTTGGCAAGTCTGTAGTAGAGCTAGCATAATATGCAAGTAAATACAAAGTCTCATATGCTCCTTGACTGAGTTCAAGTGATATAAGAGGACTAGCTAAATCGCCATATGGACCATTGTGGATTATCATAATATTGGAAGATACCTCAACCCATTGGTTCCAAGGAATATGGAGGAGAATGGAATAAATCAATATGTGTAGTGATTGAGCATTGGATAGCACTCACGTATATTCACAAAACGACCCAGTAGAGTCGTCAATAAGCGGTCATAATTGATAGCCAGGCAAGTGCTATACATGGAATACGCGACCTGGAAGAGTCGTGGTTAAATAGGGTCATGAATATGAATATCGATTATTTAATTCGACAAGACCGACTGCTTATATCAAATTCTCCTAATGGAAATGATATGTATGTCCTCTACCCCCATATAATTTTTGAGTAGTGCCACACATTAAAGAAAGTTGGGATTAAACAAGAGGATTGGGTCCTTGTTGTTCAAATAGTACCTTGAGCTTAAAAGCGGTGATCAATATATTGCTCGGTATTAAACGTATCACTTTGGCGAGGTGAAAAATCCCAACTTTAGGGGGAGAAGATAACTAAGACTAGAAGTTAAGAGATTACATGAGATTCAACTTGTTGTTTTCAATCCGAAGAAAGCTAAACCAGAAGTTTAGCGAATTGTATAACTAAACCGGAAGTTTAGGGAATTGTATAGCTCCTGTTTTTAATCAATGTCATGAAAGTGATTAAGTCACAAACACCAACTGAAAATGTGTCAGCTCATTTGGAGATTACAGAAGCAACTCCAAACCAGCACATAAGCATGCGTGAAGCATGAGAGACATTTTCGGATTTAAGGATACATTTCCCAGAAGAGGAAAGAGCCAATTACATCCCAAAAGGATGATATGTCGACTGGAAATAAACATGAAGATGGAA
Source organism: Fallopia convolvulus (assembly GCA_964016875.1). NCBI lineage: Eukaryota > Viridiplantae > Streptophyta > Magnoliopsida > Caryophyllales > Polygonaceae > Fallopia > Fallopia convolvulus. The sequence continues at coordinate 50,806,409 of OZ024723.1, forward strand.
CTCCTGAAGAGATTCTATCTAAAGACTCTAAAAGCAAAGAAAATGGCATGAGCGACAATTTGGAAATGTCGATTAATTATGTAAGTATCGGTATAGGGTATCGGGAAGATATCTTTGCTTATTCAGTTATCGTAAAAGTCATTGGAGAAGATGACAATAATCCCCAAACAATGGAGGAATGTCGACATTGAAATGGTTGGGAAAGCGGAATTGGATTCGTTAAACAAACTAGGTGTTTTGGGCCTGTAGTTTCAACACCAGAAAGTGAAAAACCAGTATGTTATAACTGGTTGCACAAGGGTTCTCGCAAAAACCTGGAGTGGATTACATAGAAATGTATTCACCAGTAGTGGATGCAACGACACTCAGGTTCCTTGTTGCTTTAACCGTTGTTGAGCATTTGAAAATGCAACTCGTGGATGTGGTAACAACATACCTATATGAGTTATTAGGTACCAACATATACATGAAAATCCCAGAAGGTTTGAAAATGCCTGAAGCATTTGAATCAAAACCACATTACATTTATTCCATTAAACTTAGAAGATCGCTATATGAATTGAAACAATCGGGAAGAATGTGGTATAATAGCCTTAGAGAATATCTACAAAGGCAAGGATTTGTCAGCGATCAAATAGGTCCTTGTGTGTTCATAAAAACAACAAAGTTAAGATATGTTATCATTGTTGTTTATGTTGATGATTTGAATATTATTGGGACTCTAGAAGAGATCCTAATAGAAGCTGATTATTTGAAAAGAGAATTTGAAATGAAGGACTTAGGAACTACCAAGTATTTTCTCGGCCTACAGTTCGAGCATACAAAGGATGGAATGTTTATCCATCAATCAAACTACGCAGAAAAGGCCCTTAATCGATTTAATATGGATAAGGCGCATTCATTAAGTACAATGGTAGTAAGATTGCTAAGTGTGGAAAAGGACCCCTTTCATCTTGATTAGAAAATGAAAGAGATATTTGGTCTTGAAGTATCATATCTCAGTACATGCACTAATGTACCTTGATTCATTACCTCAATAATGTCATTTTATATGACAATGAGTTATTGTCTCCCTAAATCTAAAATAAAGATTATTGGTCCAGAAGTACCAATATTCTACAAAATTCAGGGATGACATATATTTATTGCATAAAGATTGTGTGTTTAACTGAGGGGGATCATTATTATACGACTGTACTCTTTTTCCCTTGGTTTTGGTTTTTTTTCCACTGGGTTTTTCCAAACAAGGTTTTTAATGAGGCAGTTCATCATATAAGGTCTCTGATGAGACAAACTCGGCCTGAAGTTCGAGATATGTGAAAGAATAGAATTTTTATCCATCCATCAAATCAAGTTGAAAGGAGCCAACAGTGATGTATATATGAAGAGAATTCAACATGAAGTGATCAACCAAGTACATATCACCAAGTGTTATCAAACTACAAGATTCAACTCAAAGGCGAGATGGATATTCAATTCAATCAAGCAAGGAGGATATATTTCAAGTTGAGAGGAAGAATCAAACTGCACTCTTTTTCCCTTAGTCTTGGTTTTGTCCCACTGGGTTTTCCAGACAAGGTTTTTAACGAGGTAGTTAGTAATGTACATCTAAGGGGGAGTGTTATAATATTTATTATATTATTATATTTGTCCCATCTGGCGAATTCCAGATCTGAAACTTCGACTCAACAATGGTGACCGAAAACTCCAAAACTCCTCCAAATTCTTCCCAAATAACAAAAATTCGACTCCAAAAGGGCAGTAATCAAACTCCAAAGGCAAGATGATGGACTAACCGTAGTAGATCTATACCCTCAATTGCAAAACGCCTTCAACCAATCAAATCCGAGAGCAAGCCGACCGTGGAGGAGATGACCCGCGGTCGCCGGTAACGGGCCGCGCGCGCGGTCAGGTGGTGGTCGCGGTGGCAAGATGGAGGCGTAGTGAAGGTTTGGAGGTGATGGATTTTGAGTTTTTGAAGGATTAATGGTAGTGAGGGAGTTGTGGTTGTTGGGGTTTTTGTGAGGGAGTGAGGAAGACAAAGGAGTAGTTTGGGTTGGAGTATATTTGATGGGGTTGGGCCTAGTTTGATAATTACTTGGGCTTTTTCGGGTTGGTAATGAATTGGGATTTTTCGGGAGTTTCACTCGAAAACCTTTTTATTCGGGGTTTCACTCGAAAACCTTTTATTTCGGGGGTTTCACCTGAAAACCTTTTATTTCGGGGGTTTCACCCGAAAACCTTTTATTTTTATTTTATTTTTAATTTTTATCGAAAAAACAAAAACTTAATTCTGTCAGGGACAGACCCGTAAGCGCGGGTCTTGGGCCGTGGGCGCGGGTCCAGCCGCGGGCTCGGGTCCTCGCCGCGGGTTGCACTTTTTTCGAGATAGAAATTTTAACCTGCGTGTTAGCCCAACAGAACCAAAACAAAACTAAAACTAAACTAAAAGGAGATAAAAGAAAAGAAAAGAAAAGAAAAACTTACCTCGGGTTGCATCCCAAGCACGCCTTTGTTTAACGTCGTTGGCTCGACGTTATTTTATAGCTCAAAAAGGGTCCTCATCTAGCTGAAACTGGACCTTCTTGCCCTCATGTGCCATTGATAATAAACCCTTGGCAACATCTATCACAGCGGATGCAGTCTTCATAAACGGACGACCCAATAGTAAAACTGGGTCGTATCTCCCTTTACCTATTTCCAGCACATAAAAGTCCGTCGGGAAAATCAATCCGTCCACCTGCACTAAATCATCTTCCACAAATCCTTTCGGATGCACATTAGAGTGATCAGCCAATTCAATAGTAATATTTGTATCCTGTAATGACCCTAGACCTGACCTCTCATACATGCTTAGTGGCATGACATTTATAGACGCTCCCAAGTCAAGCATAGAACGCTCAACTTTTGTCTCACCAATGGTTACGGGAACAGTGAACCTCCCGAGATCTCCATATTCCTTAGGCAATTGCCTTTGAAGCATGGAAGATACATTCTCAACAAGAGCTACTTTCTTAACCTTCCCTTTCTCTTGTTGTTTCCTCTTAATAGTACATAGCTCTTTAAGAAACTTAGCAAACCGAGGAATAGTCTGAACAAGTTTAAGTAAAGGAACATTTACCTCACACTTTGAGAAGGTTTCGAAAATTTCCTTATCGTGGGCTGGCTTCTGAGTATCCTTGAGTGCCTCGGGAAATGGTGGGACGGGCTTTTGTGAACCCATGGGAGGAAACGAAGGCCGAACGTAATTATTTGAATCTGTCGGAGAGGTGACCAGCGGGCGCGGTTGGACCACCGCGGGCGCGGTTTTGTTTCGCGATCGCGGGGTCTAGTTGACGTTCAGATTCAACTTCATCTTCTGTACCGTGGTCGAGGTTGTCCTCCTACGAGCGCGGTTGGTTTCTGCTGGCTGGGACTTCGATATTCAATTCCTTCCCGCTTCTCAATGTGATAACACTCACATTCTCTCTCGGGTTAATAGTCTGAGATGGAAGTTTCCCCGAGTTTTTGGGTTCTAAGCGACCAAGAATAGTTGCAATCTGGCTTAATTGATTTTCAAGATTTTTCACTGCATCCTTGGTCTCTTGATTCTCCTTCATGAGTTGAGTAAAATGGCGGGATTTTCATGAGGAACTTGGGGCCTTGGCACATAATTAGGCCTGGGAACATAGTTGGGCTGACCTCCTTGTTGTGGAAAAGGTTGTTGAGGTTGTTGATTCCATCTAAAGTTAGGATGGTTCGCCCACCCCGGATTGTATGTGTTCGAATATGGGTCATTCCGGGGCCTTGATTGATCATAGTTCCCAATAGCATTGACATCAGCTGTTGGCTCTTGCTTAATAGGACATGCATCAGTAGGATGGCTCGTTTCACCACAGATTCCACAAGCCCTTGAACTTGAAGCTCCATTACCCACCAACATTTGCTTCATCATAGCCTTGAGCTCCCTTACTTCAGCATTAAGGGAGTCATTCACAGAATTTACAGACCTACTGTTGGACCTCCTTCTCTGGTGCTTGGCTTGTTCAGCTAGAGTCTCAAACTTCTCAAAAGCTTGTCTCGGGGTGAGATTTTCATAAGAACCTCCACAAGACGCATTCATCATGCGCTTATCAGCATCCCAGAGCCCTTCAATAATATAGCAAATCAGATCTTTTTTAGAATAGCCATGATAGGGACAGCTGGCTATGAGCCTCTTGCAGCGCTCATAGTATTCGTATAGATTCTCATCGTCACCCTGCTCCAAACTGCTCAACTGCTTCTTGATTGATGTTTGCTTGGCAGCAGGAAAATATTTTTCCAGAGAAGCACCCTTCATCTGAGCCCATGTAGTAATTGTCTCAGGTGCTAAGTATAGAAGCCATTCCCTAGCCGAGTCAGCTAAAGAAAATTGAAAAGCCCTCAACATAAGCTGATCTTCAATCATATTAGCCGACTTCATTCCCAAACAGACATAATGGAACTCTGTAAGGTGTTTATTTGGATCCTCACTACTCAATCCATGGAACTTAGGCAAATAATGCAGAAGACCGAACTTTAGCTCAAACTTTACACCTTCCCCTAGTGCGGGAAATTGAAGACCAAGCTGTTGTTGATGTAGATTAGGCGCAGTCAGTTGCCTAATAGTACGTTTTGCCATTGTTACTGGTTGTTCTTCAACCTCTGAGTCAGATGAGGAAGACGAAGACGAAGATGGTGCTACTTGATCAAACTCAACGCCTAACACTGTAGCACAGACTTGACGTCTCAAATCTCTTAGAGTCTTGGTAATCTCTAGATCAATAGGAACAACAGAAGAATTATTAGTAGAACGGGTAAGAACCATAACATAGGTTCTTACCGATTCAGGATTTCCGTGACGAACCAACCGCGGGCGCGGGTGCTAAACCGCGAGCGCAGGTCAAGCCGCGGGCACGGGTCGTCAGAAACGCTGATTTATCAGAAAAGTAAAACCGATTCCCCGACAACGGCGCCAAAATTTTACTCGACTAAAGTCTTTGTGCCGAGATCAAAAATAAATTATCCAAAATTACAAACTAAGTATAGCATGTAAGTAAGGGGTCGAACCCAAGAGAATCAGTGTTTCTAATCAATCATCAAGGATAGGGGTTTTGAGTTTAAGCAAGCAGACAAGTTTAAGCTTCAAATCAATTAAAAGCAAGCAGAGTTCATTCAATCAATTCCGCCTTTTTAATCCTTTGATCATTGATTCATCCACTTTTCTATATTTCCCAGGTTAATTCCAATCCTTATTAAAGGTTTTCGTTTGTCCACGGTCCAAGCGAAACTATGATATGAACAAGGTCGCTTAATTCAAATCATGCAAAGTATTAAGGATAAAAGGAAATCAAATCATGGAATCAAACAACGAGTCTCATGCATAAAACAACCATCAAATACTCTTTCTCAATTCCAGTCCACGGTCCTGGAAAAGAGTTGTTTCAAGGATAAATAAGATTGCATAAACAACAATCAAACCTAATGAAAACAGTAGATCTAAGTCAATCAAACAAGTTGATCAGGCTCATAAAATCAAACATAGATCATGGAATTAAAAACAAGAGTTTTGATATTAACCAAAGGATAGAAAAGTTACCTGAATCTCACGAATTCAATGAAAAGGCTTCCTTGACAAAACAAACTCCAAGGAAGATTAGTTCTCCATAATAGCAGAATAAAAACTAGGTTAAACTAAAAAGTATTCTCTCTAAAGTTGTCTCTCCAAACTGAATACTAAAACTAGGTATAAATACTAGAAACATCCGAATAAACTAAATACTAAAGATAATAAAACGTAAAATTAAAGATAAAATAAAGTCGGCGCGGAAAACAGCCACTCGCAAGCGCGGGTCCACGGCCGCGAGCGCGACGCTTCCTCGACTCTCAGCCTCGCGGTTCACGATCCCACCGCGGTCTCGGCTCCATACACGCGGTCGCGATTCTTCTTCTTTGTAGAATCTTCAGTCTTGTATTCCTTAGCAACCGCTGTAAAGCGGGTCTTCAACTCAAACTCAGATCTCTGTCTTCAAAGTCTTCATCTGTAGGCTTTACTGATTTAACAATTAAACGCCCTAATCTAGCCTAAAACACTCAGAAATCCTATAAAAATACATAATTACGTTGTACAAAATCCAGTGTATCAGCTTGTCAGCACATGCACCATCCCATGCAGTCCCATTAGCGAGCTGTTAAGCTTATATTGAGGTATGTTAAGGGAATTCCTGATTATGGTATTATAGTTTATGCTTCTCTCTATCATAATTTGGTAGTTTATTCAGATTTTGGTTGGGCTACCGATCCTACTAATCTTTGATCTCAACATGGGTTTGTTGTATTCTTGGGCGGAAATCTAATTAGATGATCTAGTCGTAAAAAAAAGGCTATGGTCCGTTTAGCACAAAAGTAGAATACGATGTGTTATCCTTTGCTACTATTGATATAGTAATTGGCTCTACCATTTAGTTTAGGAACTCGTTTAACTTGTCTATGGCTCGCTTGTCTTGGTTTGTGAAAATCAATTTGCTACCTTTTTAGCTAACAACTCTGCTATCGCAAATAAGTCCAAACAAATTTAGTTGGATTTTCACTACGTTAGAGAGAAAGTTGATTTCAAGGAACTTGTTGCTCTTCATATTCCTATTGCAGATCAACTGGTTGATATCTTCACCAAAGCTCTAAATGGTCACTCTTTTGCTTCTGTTCGTTCAAAGGATTTGGTCACTCCGCACCCATCATCTTGCGAGGAGTAATAGCAAAAGGAAAAAGTATTTGTATTATGGAAACAATATCTAGTATGATATTATGTTATCCGGTATAATGTTATTCCACATCTAAGATAAGATTAATTAGAGCCCAAGACATGTAACATTATATATTGTAATCATTCATAATCAATACAATTAGTCTAGTTAGTCAATTTTCAACTCTACAGTCATAAGGCTTCAATGACAAGCTACTATACTTCAAGCAATTAGGAAATCTACTTATAATTCTTCATAGGAGGGCATCCAGATGGAAAAAAAAACTAAGCAACAAATCGAGCTAAATTAATGACCATGGAACTTGAATCTTTATAGGATCCACAAATGATGGATAACTCGACATTGTCTTTACAATTTCGAGCTATATTCTCCTTAGTGCTTCCTACCACTATACATGATGAAGCAACTACATTCAATGCCTCATTAAATGTTAGTAATCCGAAAAGAAAAAGCAATCAAACGAAATGAGATCATGCTTTAAATTTAAAATTACAGTTTCTAACAAAAAGTCAAAAGTAACCACTAATAATTATTTTATTTAATGTATTAGGTATATGATTGATGTCATTCGCGCATATAATATAAGTTGCAAGACTTTGCGAAAAATGTAAATATTGAACTGGTTGAGATTTCTTATATTTTTTATTACAAACAAACATAGATGATCCAATTATAGTATATGACCCATATAATGATTTTTAGCATACACCTGAATATTAAGACACTAATTTTAGACTTATTATCATCCACCGATTTGGAAGTTTTAGGCATCTAGAAGTTTTAAGGTTATATATCACTAATATGTATTATTTGTTATGGGTAACATATTGATTGCGGAATGAGCATTCAACTATTCAGTGTCTTATGTTTTCATACATAGGTGTAATTTAGAGGTGACCAAATCTGAAAATAAAAATATTTTTATGTTTAATGGCCAAATTGTGAAAAAAAACAATTTGAGATTTTTTTATCCACTCATAAAAAAGAGAATTTTCAAGCACTAATCAAGGATTTCAATAATTCATGCATTTCGCATTTTCTATGCACATGAGAAATTGTGTCCCTATTTTACAAACATACATTTCTAGTTCGACCAAAAAGTTTTCATACTTTAGGGCCCTATTTTAGTTTATCATTATCACCGCCTTGTCATTGTAACACCCCTATTTTGCAACATTGGGTATTACCACCAGTGACCTCGAATTTTTCTCGTCCAAGGTCAGCCAAGGCTAATAATAGGAATTATGTAAAAGCGAAATCTTAAAGTACTTGAACTACGAACACGCCATCAACAAGTGATGCGATAAAACAATCCTTACAAATTTAGAGTTAAGGTAGTAGAGTATCTCAAAATAAAAAGCAACAGAAAGTACATCATAAGTTTTACTCAAAATGAAATGATATTAATCTCGAAGGCGAAGAGAACCTGTGGCCCGGAACTGGAATCTCCTTCCTGCGACATCTTCACTTCTCTCCTCTTCCACTCTTTGCTAAGCTGTCCCTAGTACCTGATATTTCTGCAAGAGGCAAGAAATACCAAGCAAAAAGCAGAGTAGAAAACAGTTAGTCTAAAGAGACTAAGCAAGTAGGAGTGGAACTCTCAAAGTGTGGGTGTATGGCGACAACCAACTTTGTAGAGAGCTAAGAAAAAGAGATAGCGAAGGAGAGAAAGTTTGAGTGGTGCTTTTATATGGCAAGAGAAAAACGTCTCGAAGTGAGAAAAAGAGGGTTAAGAGGTTTTTTCTTGGAAAAGGAGATCTACGAGAAAAGTAGCTCTTTTGAGTCAAGGGTAATGTTGAGAACTTATAATTATTGCACAACAAGTTTTGAAAAATTTCCTCGACTTATCAGACCTCAACCAACCTTATCTAACCTAATCATTAAGATTAGAATGACGATCTTTCAAAGTCGAGAGTAAGGATGGACCCTTCAAGTTGTACTCGATCCATCCCAAGTTCATTAAGTTTGTGCTTAAGGCACTTATCTTATTTAGATCATAAAACATTTGCACTTCAAGTGAAGATTTTTAGGTGTGGGGGCTACGAAGGCCGATCCACTTAAAGGAACGAGACCAACACCTAGCTAGGGTGCAGTAGACCCCCTCAAAGGAGGAGCGACTACAGGATCATGATCCAAGTACCGAGCGAAGAGAGGGCGGAAAGCCATACCACTCGATAAGTTATATAGAGATGTCAGAGCAAAATCCGCACCCCTGATTGGCTGATTCTATCCTAGTCCACAAAAAGTCTTGAAAGAGACTGAACAAGCAAGGTCACACACAAGAGACCTATTGTTGTGGGCACTATCTGGAGGCGTCTGGTTTCAAAGGTTGGTGTTGTTATTGTTGGTCAATCTTTGGGAAGTTATTTTGATGGTCTTCAATTTGGTGTTAGGGTTCCTGCAGGTGGTGATGCAATTCTCCATGTTGTGAATCGGTTGTTTGAAGATTGCGGTACCGATGTTGGTCTTTCAATGTTGTTGGTGGATTTTCTAGTTGATCGTGCAATCATGTTACGTGAAGTTCATCTTCGTTGTCCGACCATTTCATGTTGGGTTGAATTCTTCTACTCTAATCCAGCTAGATTGTATTATGGGGAGCACACCTTATGGTCGTCTCAAGGGGTGCAGCAGGGTGACCCCCTTGGTCCTCTGCTTTTTTGCTTTGGTTTTACATCCCCTGGTTTGTAAAATCAAAGACGCCTTTGATGTATGTCTTCAGGCGTGGTATTTGGATGACAATACTATTATTGGTGACACCTTGGTGGTGGGGAAGGTTCTGCAATTGATTATGGAGGAAGGGCCTCATTTAGGGTTACATCTCAATGTGGAAAAAACTGAAGTTTTTTGGCCTATGAAAGACCCTCGAAGTAGGCTTGTGGGTGTCTTTCCCACTAATATTGCTCGCCCATTGCATGATATTAAGTTGTTTGGTGGTCCGGCCAGTTCCAATTCTGTTTTTAGTGGAGAGGTTGTGATGTAGAGGGTGACCAAGACCATTTTATGCTTATGGATAAGGTTGTTAAGCTTAATGATCCTCAGTGTGAATTATTGTTACTTAGGGCAGGTACTAGAGTTTCTAAACTCTACTTTGCTTTGCGTACTTGTCCTCCTGGTATTTTTGAGGAGGGCTTGGTGTGTATTCTGCAGGTGATGTTCGCCATTATGCTTTTCTTGCTTCTCGATTACAATCTGTCGGTTTGCAAACAAAGCTTCTTCAGAATGCTATCATTGTTGGTCTTGGTCATGCCTTTGATGATGCGTTGAATCTTTTTATTAGAAACGTGGATTCTGACTTTTTGAGTAATCCTAGTGAGGTCGTTGCCCCTAAACTGATGAAGAAATTGGCAAATATATATTTCACAAAGGTTACTGCTTCTACAGAATCCACCTTTTCTTTATCTCATCGACAATCGACATTATGGAAATTACAGCAGAGAGATCACACCTCTGTTTGGCTTTGAGCCATCCCCATCTCGGGTTTGGGTCAGAAGATGAATGCTAAGACTTATCGTTGTGTGTTGTGTTATCGTTTGGGTGTTACTTTTTTTCTCTATTTCGACACCTTGCTCTGCTTGCTCCAGCGTTTTTGATGGGGATATCTTTGGTGATCATGCGGTGTCGTGTGCTTGTATTATCGATATTAAACATCGACATAATGTTGTTCGAGATACCCTTGTTGATATTTGTTATCGGTCTGGGATTTCAGCAAGGAAAGAGGTTGATATTGGACTATTTGACGGGAACGACGGAGCTCTCAGACCTGCAGATGTGTTACTCTATTCTTGGGATCGAGGTCGTGATGAATGTGTCGACTTGACATGATCTTCCCCTTTGACACAATCCAGTTTGTCTGACTTTGTTCCGGAACAAGTTTTGGTTGATGCGGCTAATCGAAAGAGAAGCAAGTACGAAGCTAGTTGTCGGGATTTTGGTTATGGTTTTCTTCCTTTCTCCTTTTCTTCTCTAGGGGAATTGGATAAGGATGTTGTAGCATTGCTGAAGCGGGTTCAACGATTTTCTAAGACTCAAGACATTGGGGCTCGTGCTGCTACTCATATCTTCACTAGAATAGGCTTTGCTATAGCTAGAGGAGTGGGGGCACAAATTGTATCTCGGCTTCCCACTAATTTTATGTGATTTGTTTGACTTTGTAAGTTATCCACTTTATAATAATAATAATAATAATAATAATAATAATAATAATAATAATAATAATAATAATAATAATAATAATAATAATAATATGATCATGTCTAGCAACAATAATCCTAAGTTTAATTTTAAAAGCACACAAGTAGTTCCCAACACGGCATGAAGAAGAGTTCACAGAATGATATTCAATATAAGGTCCAAACTCCAAAGAGAATTTCCGCTTGCCTTAGTTTTCGGATTGCCTAACTAACGTCGGATCTAAGACGGATTCCTCCTCGAGTTTGACCTAAAACGGGTTCACATTAAGAAAACGGAATATTAACCTAGCTTCGTTATTTCGTTTCCAACTTAGCTTGTTAGAATAACCCCTTTTTAGCAAGGGAGTTAACTTATATTATTATATTTGTATAAAAATATTCCAACATGCCTAATAATATTATTTCATTAATATTATCATGTTAGGAGATCATTTATAATTTATTTAAAAATTATAAATATCTTGGGTAGCATGCTAGAGTTATTTTTAATACACATTTTTCCATAAAGTATAAGAATAGGTTCTTAGAGTTAGGATCAAATGAGATTAATGCTTAGGATATAAAATAAGAACAAATATAAGCCGTTATATTTGAGAAATCAATGGTCTACATGAGACACACTCCTTTCAAGTGATTTTTAATATTCTGGGATATTTTTGTACTTATACCCACAAAATAAAATAAAAGCTACTGCAACTCACCTATTTCTTCTCCATGGAACGCTCCTTTCTTTTTCTATGTGGAGACTTCAAATCTCTTTCAATCAATCTTTCGCCTTTTTATTTGCGCCTTCCTTCTTCTATTCTAGATCGATTTTGTTGGATTTTATCTCCAATTTTTGTTCTCTCTTCATAGATTTTGATATGGTTGCTTTTGAATAGTTTCAATTCACATTGGGGGTTCTTCAATGTTGGGAGGTTGGCTCTTCAAATTACATATATTCAGTCATGTTTTTGTATTCCTTACACTGATTTTTTTGTTGATTTTACTCAAATTTATGAAGATTGTGTATGTTTTGTCTTGTAATTTGAAGTTTTGGATTGAAAATAAAAGCTAATGGTCAATAATTGTCTAAATGCCCACCATGTGTTTGATAAAATGCCCAAATGATAAACTTTAGAATATTGTCTTTTTTTATGTTCTTAATTTTTCTCTAGTTTTATTGATTCTTTTTTGATAAAATTATATGAACCATATTGAGATTTCATGTGTACAAATTGCAATTAAAGTCATGACACTAATTGCTACGAGCAAAAAATTCATGAATCGTAAGAACACTTATTATGAACCTTAACATTCAAATGTATGAACCGACAAAATATAATTTATGAACTAGAATACATAACACAAATAACAAGTATGGTGAGTTAAATTTCATGAACCTTTATGACAATTGTTATGAACCTAACTACATAAAGACATGAACCCATAAAATAGTAAAATATCATTTATGAAATATGATACATAACACAAATAACAAGTATTGTGAATTAAATGACATGAACCTTTATGACAATTGTTATGAACCTAACCGTATAAAGTCATGAACCCATAAAATATCATTAATGAATATGATACACGACACAAACAACGAGTATTTTGAATTAAATTTCATTAACCGTATTGACAGTTGTTATGAACCTAATGGTATAAAAATATGAACCTACATAATGCTATTTATGAACTAAAATACATGACACACATGAACTTAAAAAGAAATGCACTAAAATTTATGAACGATAAGATGAAATATTATGAACATGTACTTATAAATATATGAACCAAAAGACATGAACCAAAATAACTAGTATACTTTAAACACATGAATTGTAAGGTAAACTACTATGAACCCGAGCTTACAAAAACATGAACCAAAAGAAGAGCTATAATGAACCAACCATATAAACTATTAGCCTATGTGGGATTTGAACCCACATCTATGTGCACATGCACATTGCTCTACCATTTGAGCTAATAGGCTACCAAATAAGCTTTCAAATAAAAAATAATCCAAAATATTCCTCCATAGTCTTATTTCAAAGTGAGATTGCATCATATACTCACATGTAAGTGGTCCCAAAGAACATATATGAGCATCATCCATTAAGTTATATCAAGGATTCAAAAGGACGCAATAGGTGACAAAAACCACAGATACCTTTATGATGTTCTACCACTCGATCTAGAGATTAAAAGAAGTTGTTGAACCTTTATGATAATTAGCGTGTATATACATCTAGTTTTGAAATCATAACCATCCAAATTTGTAATATTAGGCAAGATCCATGACTGAATGGCACACTCACAACAAACCTTGCAACTTTTCCTATAACATCCCTGCATTTTATTGTTCCCTATCATCTTTAAAAAAATGAAGGGATTTTTTCATGTTCTTGCAAATTCATCATCTGTCATTAGATTAAAGCCAAGTTATCCCTAATGCGATTGACATTCAATATCAAATTAACACATCACTTGGAAGCTTGTTGTCCCATCCACCAAACTTCAGCACAACATTTGCTTTTGAATAAGCTTCACTACCATCACTTACTTGCCTATTTGCCTAATCCTTGGCTGAATTTTATCAATTATACATGAATAATAGCAAAAAAAAACTCCAATTCACATAAATATAACTACTAGAACCAGATTGCCATTTCTATGGAAAGTGTCAAACAAGCATCTAGAGTCCTCTATCGTTGAAACCAAGGATTTGTAAACAAAACAATTGTGGACATGGTTTCTTAAGAGTAGATTAGTGTTTTTCTACAAGTATTGACAAAAATTAAAACCTTTACTATTGAATAATAACCTATGCTATTCAGGTACTGAACAAGACACATGAATATACGAAATACAATGTCCTATAAATGTGTAGCAATTTATAGATGTGGTTTCGATTCAATCCTATAGTAATATGTATCATATATGTATTAATATCAACTAGATAATGAAGAAGGGGATCTAAATTTTAAACCAAATCTAATCTAGAAGGAGAAAAGAGAATATCCACCCATCGATAAAATAGGATCATCATACTCGAATTGGACCAATTTTGCAACCTTACGGAGGAGGTCGAGAATGAAACGACCATTGACAACCAATAACTCGTTGAATTCGTGTCGATCGAAGGTTTTTTTTGGTTAGAACAGGACTCCCTGGTCTGGTCTTTGACATGCTCTATGGTACCAAAGAGTTCTTTTAAGGATCCGAGTAGGAGGTGGGCTCGTTAGTGGAACTCTTCTCTAGTGTTGTGGTGGTGTGCGATGTGAGTATGGCCGGCGGGGACACTTCCTCCTAGAGATGAGTGGCGAGAGAGAATGACCAGAGACGACGTGAAGAAACTTGATGAAGAGATAGGGCTTAGGAGAAGCAAGGGTATAATTTTTATACTATTTATCTTCCGTGCCATTATAATTGAATAAGCTCTTTTTTTTCAATTATTTTTAGTCCACATGTGTTTTAATCTTGTCCATCCATGCATCTTATCCAACGTCTCAGGATTGTTCTTAGTTTTCACTTTAAGTGATTTTTGCATTCGAGCCTCACTCTAGGTTTTTATGTAAATTCTTCAAACTAATTATAATTTATAATAAAATAATTTTAAATAAAAATAGTAGATAAATAAATAGGGGTCGAGATTATAGCAACACAACAGAACGGGAATTGGGCCAGGACAATTGGGTTGGCGAGCGGAAATTAGGCCAAAATGACTCCCTTTTTAACTTGCAAGTAGCTGAAAAAGAAATGGGCTTGTTCTATTTGTTTCTGAAAGGTCAACCCAAGAGGAGACTCCAGACCCAATCCACTTCTCCCTCTTTTGTCTTCTTTGTTCTTCTGTGTCAAAACATAGAACAACAACAACAAGGACGACGGCGACGATGGGGCACGGTGGTGGCGTCCGAGCGGTCCGGCGAGGGCGCGATGACGGTAAAGGTGGTCGGAACTGCGTGGGGGGTGGCCGGACAGGGAGAGAAAAGGGCGGAAGAAGCTTTTGAAAAAATAAATAAATTCAGATGTGAATTTGAAAACTGGACTGAATTTGAACGAGGGAGAGAAGAGTGATTTTGGGTTTGGGCGTGGCTCAACCTCCGACCTTCTCCCCTTAAATAGCCCCAAGATGGCTTCTAAGGCCGAGCCAAAAAGACTAGACCAATGGCCTAGTGCATTGGAAAGGTGGATTGTATGGAAAAAGGGAAAAGAGATGACGGGAGATGTGGCAAGCGACAATGGAGAAGCTACGTCTCCGACGCTCGAAGCCCGGTGGCCAAAAGCTCGTACTGGACAAAGGCTTGGTCCGGCAAATTTAGGGAAAAAAAGACAAAAAAGACGGGTTTAAAATTAAAGAGAGGGTTACATTAGTAAAGAAAGACGATTTAGCATAGTGGTTGGGGAAGGAAATGTGTGGAAAGCTTTGAGTGAGAGGTCTCGGGTTCGAACCCGACCTTTTTGCA
This sequence comes from Fallopia convolvulus, assembly GCA_964016875.1. NCBI lineage: Eukaryota > Viridiplantae > Streptophyta > Magnoliopsida > Caryophyllales > Polygonaceae > Fallopia > Fallopia convolvulus. The sequence goes on from OZ024723.1 coordinate 50,821,814, forward strand.
CTTCCACGTTAATTTTTTTTGTTCTCCTATCCCCTAATAAAACCACTATTTGAACATAAGCAAGGAGTTAGGAGTTTTTATTAAAATTTTTATATAAAGTTATTCAATAAAAAATTATTATTTTTAAGGAGAGAAAACTAATTTTCATAATTAAAATATATTACTGAAATTAGTGGTTATTACAGTTATAGTTAATGATTAAAATTTATTTTTAGTAAAAATATATTTTATTTTTCCTTTAAATATGTGAAGTATATTTTACATAGAAAATAAAAACACATTTTTACCCAAAAGTACTTTTAAATTTAAATGAAAATATATTCTAATAAATGAAAACTGTAGATTTACAATTATACATTCAATTATAATTTAATTTTTTTAGTATATTAAAATTTCAACATATACAATGATGAAAAATAACATTTTTCATTTTAAAATCTCACACCATGCCATCACATGGCATGATGCAAGCAACCAAAAGGTGTCTTGCAAAATTCATAGGTGCTATTTTTTATCATTCTATCATTGATAACAATAAGTAATGAGTTCATATACAAATGAGCTCTACCCTCTCATTTTTTTATCTCAAATAGTTCTAGCTACAAAGGCATCCTAATTATTCCATCACAAAACAAACTAGCTAAGAACTGTTATAATGAGTAGACAGTACAAGCTAATTAAATTAATTTAAGCAGAAAGGCTGGCAAGCACGCCAACAAAGGGCGCAACAGTGGCAGTTGCGGGCTCAGCTTGCTTGTAGTTATTCCTATCATCCCCATACTCACCGTTCTTAGCAGGACCTCCAACTATTGCGCCTTCAACGACGTTAGGGTTGGGACTAGCCGAGTTCATCCACGTGAAGCCTTCTTGGCATCCTACTTTCGCCGGATGCTGCATGATCGACGGTATCGATGAACCTCTATGGTGAACCTTCTCCGGATACTTGGGTCCGTATCCTACCATGTAGCTCATTTGTTTTGGATTCTTACCTAGTAGGTAGTCCACCTATATATATTTACACATTAATTGATTAGATTGGTCATAATTTCTATCAATGCATAAGATAAGAACCCAAAATCGTAAATTAAAAATGTAGGAGAGGCTTTTAAGTTTCTACTCATTACCATATGACCTTAGGATAAAAAAAACGATAAGAATATAAGGTACTACTTGAGATCTATTAAAGTCAATAATTATAACAATTATTGAAGAATATTTGAAGTTATATTTACTATACTTTGAGGCTATGACCATATGATAGAAAAACCGATAAGAATTTTTTATACTACTTGAGATTTAGCAAAGTCGATGAATTCATTAGGATTGATAATCTAAAGAGGGTAGTTGAGGGTGTTTCTTAAATTGAGATAATATTATCATATGCCTTTAGGATAGAAAGACTGATACGAATGTAAGATACATACCTGAGATTGAGGGAAGACGAGAATTTCATTAGGCTGCATAATTTCATTAGGGCACTTGAGAGAGTTTTTGGTTTGGGTGAGATAATTGGCATAAACGGTCATGGCAAGCAAAGAAGAAGTGGTGTATTGTAGAGAGGCCCATTCGTTGAACCAAACTAAGCCACCGGGAGTCTTGACCACGTTGTTCTTACCGTTTTGAACGCAGTTGCATATAAATCCTTCCAACTGGTCTACGTAGCCTGCCCAGTTTCCTTGCCTCCCCACATCACTTGACAAAACATACTGTCATATAAAAAATAAAAGTATATACAAATATAAGTCCAATAAATAATTAAGCTAGTGTAAGAAAGAAACTATATACACTATTCTAAAAACACCCGACTAGGCCGCGTCTAACCCACTCCTTGGGCCCACTAGGCACTAGGTGGTCCCTTTCAACCCATGGATTTAGCATTTTTTAGAACATTACATATTATGATATATATGTGTGCCTTGGAAGCTAAGACTTGAGCACCGACATATTTGTCATCCCAAGAGAACATAGTTCTAGTGCCACCTGTGTTAATGGATTTTGCGAGGATGTCCTTGTATTTTGTGTCATTAGTTGCTCTGTGAAGCCATGTCGCTGCCCACAATTTCTCATCCTACAATTAATTAGGTCGATTACGTATATATATATATATATTAATTTAAATAAATATTACACATTTAAAGTTGTCTAACAAGTACAAATATCGTTGGATTAAATATGTCAATTAAGGGTTTGAATCTAGTAGAGTTTTTCTATATGGGTGAATGCTAAGAAAAAATTATAATCCGTTAGCTCTATTCAATTAATCGACTATATCGATTAATTTAAAATAAATCATACTCTATAGTCAATTACTTAAGATCGCGTATAAGTGCTTGTGGTGCATTTAGATGATACATTAGGATTTCAAAATGTATCTTATGATAAAGCTCTAATTTAGAAATTTATATTATATTGCATCATTTACAACTAATTACACTCTAAGTACCTCAAAACCACTGCTGCTATAGAACTTGGCCGCTGATGGGACGCTATCAGAATACTTGCCTTTGTGACCATCCGCAAACTCAAACAACTATCAAAATAAAAAAGATCAAATTTAGAAAGGTTAACAATAACTAATTAGTTAAATTATTGAAGATATAATATGCTATGACATGAATTTCTAAAATAAGAATATCTTAAAATACATTGGCATAACCTTCGTATACATACATACCCAAGTATTAAAAACCCCGTATACATACACACCCAAAAATTAATATTTTCAAACCCTCAAAAACATACAGGCACGAGTAATAATTATTAGTTAGGATATTTTTATCCTATGCCCAAAGCCCCAACGTAGAAACCTAAACCTTAGAAGAACCAAGATTTTTAATTCTATTACCTGTGTAGCATGTTGAAGTAAAGTGGAGGAGTAACGGGGATCAGACTTCTTAAACACAATCGAAGATGCTGCAAAAGCGGCGGCAGTCTCAGCAGCTAGGTCAGAGCTGGGGTGGTTCTCGTCGATCTTGTAGGGGGTCCGAGGGGTGTCCATATCTTCAGGTCGCTCCCAACAAGCATGGTCGGCATCGGCGTCTCCAACACCGGCGTAGAGAACGTGCTCCTTCACGTGAAACTTGAGGAGGTAATCAGTCCCCCACTTGATGGTGTCGAGGGCGTTATGGAGCTCTTTGGTGGTTTCGAACTTAGGCTGGAACTCAACCACGCCCCACGCTAGCATCGTTAACGAGTATGCCATCGGAAAGTTGAATTTCACGTTGTCTCCGGCATCATAGTACCCACCTACTAAGTCTACCTGCAATTGCATTGTTCGATCGAACAAGTTATTTCCCATAATCAAGAGTACGTGCTAACAAGTCCAACAACCAAACCGACATATAAGTTGGATTTTGAACAAAATTTATTCAAATACTCAAATAGGGTACGGTATACCCTAAGTTAATTAAGCATTATGAAAAATCAACTTTATTTATAAAATTGCATGTAACAAACGCTTTACTAGGCTACCAAGTTGGGAGGTGATGCCATCCATGATTGGTATTGTGCGAGTTTGAATTTCTTTTCCTTGTTGTAATGGCATAAGAATATTTACGATATAGGTCTTAAGAGGTTTTAGAAGGTCAACAACTTTAAAACCTACTAAAATAATTGTTTTAGGCTTCATTAGGTTTCTATGAAGATTGTCGTATTGTAAAAGTAAATTGGAAATGTATCAATATACTAGACGTGTGAGAAATTTTTGTAAATACTAAAAACAAATCCTCAATCTGTCATTACGTTGTTGCATTCTTGAATGACAAGTAACATAACTTCTCCTTAGTTCTCTATTTCCCTTAAAACGTTTCTCCCTTAATTTCTTACAAGCTTATGTGAAAGCTTGATTCGTTCAAATCTTTACAATATTTTTAGAAAGTTTCAAACTAACAAATAGAAACCTTGTAAAGTAAAAGATATAAGAGATATGTAATATTTGGCTTAGTTTGTTAATTGATTTAAAATAAAGTTTTTTATATATTTAATTATTCGAACTTGAGTTACTCCTACAAACAAAGAAAAGAAAGGTGTTTAGTTTTCTACGTACACTATCGCCTTGACCGTCTCTCAAAGCAGAATCGCCACGCCACTTCACGCGATGGTTAGCGGAAAGTTTTCCCGATCTCTGGGATTCAAAATAAAGCAAAGACTTGGTCAAAGCTTCACCATAATTCAACGTTTTTTGCCCATAAACAACTTCACTAGTACATAATAACATTGCAATTAAGCTCAAACTCACGACTTTTTTAGAATACATGGTGTTAGAACTCTAATCTCTCAGCTTTATTATAAATTTTTCTTGTTACCTTTTTCTTACATTTCAATGCCATCAAAGATGAGGAGAATTTATACACACTAAGCGTAGAATCACCCTTCACTATTTAGTATGGATTTTGCCATTTGTCTCCCTCGGGGCGACAAATAAGACCCTTAAAATAGAATCCCAAATCTAAAATTCAAATATTAAAAACAGATTATTTCTAATTTTAAATGATCGAATATTTGACATATCTTTTAACTCAAATCAAACTATTTTTTGGGGGAGATTCACACACATTGTTTATTTATGGTAAAATAAATTAGTTACTCCACTTCACACTTTAATTAATTTTTTTTGTCAAATATTTTGATTGATTTAGGATTTCTTCCTCACTGTCTATCATCATTTAACTTAAACTTCAATGATATTCCCAATTCTTTCATCTTCTACTACTACTAAGGGGTATATGATTTTAATTAATAGATTTTGGGTTTTGCATTTTTTCACTAATTGTGTAAAAGCAATATGAAAAATCTGTCCAACCACTGTAATTATGACAATACTAATCACTAAGCTCTTGGTGTTGGTAAACCTATTTCTATTAGTCACACTTGTTCTACAACTCTTGGTTCTTCGAAATTGCAACTTAAAAATGTTCTTGTTCATTCTATTGCTAAGAATTTGTTAAGTACTTCTAATCTTAATAAAGACAACAATGTGCCAGTTGAGCTTCATCCCTATTGTTTTTTATGAAGGATGAACACGGTCGCATCCTGCTGACAAGAAAAGTTGAGTACGGACTATATCGGCTGCCTCTTTTTGCAATACTCACCCTCGCCTCTCATACATCTACCGCTCATCTTGTCACTTAGGAAGATTGGCACCATATCATCGGCCATCCTCATCCTACTATACTTAGACGTTTTGTTTCTAGTTTTGGTCTTTCTTTTTTCCAATAAAAAATCATCTCCTGTTTTTGAACCTTATCAATAAGGTAAAAGTCATTGTATTCCTATTACTTCAATTCATAAACCAAGTTTTGTCTAGTTCTAATATTATTTTACGCTGGTGTTTATGGGTCTTGTGTCAACTTTCTCTCTTTATGGTAATCTATACATTTTTCAATTTTTTAATGACCACTCTAATTTTGTTGGGTGTATTTTATCTCTCAAAAGTCACAAGTTCTTCCCGCATTCATTAACTTCCAAAACACGATCCAAACCTAATTTAGCAAATCTATCAAACAAATAAAAACAGACGACAATGGTGAATCCATTTCTTTGACCAAATATCTTGAAGACCCCGATATTCTACATTACATTTCATGTCCCCATACCCCTCCTCAACATGGTGTCATTACCGCATTATTCAAGAATAAGGCCTCATCCTTACTTCCCAAGCATCTCTTCCTTTTCAATATTGAAGAATGTCTTTCATACGTTGTTTACTTGTCCAACCGTACCATAACACCTCTTCTTAGCTTTGCCTGTCCTTGTCCAATAATTCTTGTAACAACAATGTTGTGTTTTCGGTTTACAAAATTGACAAAGCAAAGAAAGACGAAAGAATTTTTCTCAACTATAATACCGATTACAATCGCCTATGGGTTTTCGGTTATTTGTGTTATCCCTACCTTCATCCCTATTACAAAACAATATTATCCTACCAACCCCTTCCATGCATCTTATTTGGATCTACGTTCATGTACAAGGATTATTTATGAATTCACCTACCAACCTTCCAAAATTATATTTTTCATCACATAGTGTTCGATGAATATCAATTCCCCTATACCACGACGTTTACTTCTTGTCCTAAACCATGTCATGTGCCTCAACAAACATCGACTCCCACTTGCTTTCTCTTCCTAGTCGTGCCACAGTCTCATCTATCGATGCCAAAAATCCTTTAACTCCCCTTAAATTTCATCTCTCCTAATTTCTACTTCTCTAAATCATAGCCATGCAATTCCCATGCAAAACTCCACCACAAATCCATCTTCCTCCCAAACTCGTACTCCTACATCGTCCCCCGTCAATAGTCCAATCTCATTGTCCCAAATAGTCAGACCAACTCCAAATGTCCCACCTACAATGATTGAATTCTCATATCTACACCCATCTTACGTCGTTATTAATTCCATGGTCACTCGTGCTCGAACAGGAAATCTAAAGCCCAGAGTGCTACAAGCAAGTAAGAACTTGACTCCACCCAATATAGGTGACAAAGAGCTTACCACGTTTGCTTCTGCAAAAAGAAATCCGTTATGATGGATTGCTATGCAATTCTCTTCTTTCCAATCGCAATTGGATTTATTACCTCAACCACCCAACACTAATGTCGTTGAACACAAATGGGTCTATCAAATCAAGAGGAAGGACACACAAATACTATCAGGCTTATTTTATCCATTGCAGTTTCAAAAGGGAGGTCTCTTCGATAGTTGTATCTCGACAATGCCTTCTTAAATGGGTATTTGTAGGAAATTATTTATGTGGATCAACCTAAGGGTTTTGTTCACAACTTCTTTCCTAATCACGTCTATTAGTTTTAGATAGCGATGTATATCTCAAATAGGAACCTCGATCCTAGCTCAATAAATTGAAGCTTTATTTACTTCAAGATGGATTTCAAGCTTCTCTTTCAAATACCACTTTGTTTACCCGCTTTTCTATGCTGACAGTCACTTATCTAGAAGTGTATGTATATGATATCGTCATTAGATGATCTCATCATAACTTCATACACCCGTTTACTGACCAACTTTATGCCACGTTTTCATGAAAATATTTGGGCCCTCTCAAATTCTTCCTTGGTGTTGAATTTTCATATGTGAGTTTGTTCGTTCTTCACCTCTCTCAAACCATGTATCTACGAGATCCACTTAAAGACTGTGATATGCTCTAGGCCAAGCCAATCTCATCTTTGGCCGATCTAAGATAAATTCTCCACACCTCTTTGTTAGGTTACATGTTGTTTAATCTGGCAAACTATCGTCATATTGTTGGTAGCCTACAATATGCCATAATAACACACCATGAGCTAAGATTCATAATCGATTGTGCTTGTCAGCACATGCACCATCCCATGCAGTCCCATTAGCAAGAGGTTAAGCTTATATCGAGGTATGTTAAAGGAACTTCTGATTATGGTATTATATTTTATGCTTCTCTTTATCATAATTTGGCAATCTATTTAGATTTTGGTTGGGCCACCGATCCCACTAATCTTTTATCTCAACATGGGTTTGTTGTATTCTTGGGTGGAAATCTAATTAGATGATCTAGTCGTAAACAAAAGGTTATGGCATGTTTAGCACAAAAGTAGAATACCCCCCGTTATCCTTTGCTACTATTGATATAGTAATTGGCTCTAGCATGTAGTTTAGGAACCCGTTTAGCTTGTCTATTGCTCGCTTGTCTTTGTTTGTGACAATCTATTTGCTACCTTTTTGGCTAACAACTCTGCTATCAAAATTAAGTCCAAACAAATTTAGTTGGATTTTCACTATGTAAGAGTGAAAGTTGATTTCAAGGAACTTGTTGCTCTTCATATTCCTATTGCAAATCAGCTGGTTGACATCTTCACCAAAGCTCTATATAGTCACTCTTTTGCTTTTGTTCGTTCAAAGGATTTAATCACTCTGCACCCATCATCTTGCGGGGTAATAGCAAAAGGATAGAGTATTTGTATTATGGAAACAATATCTTGTATTATATTATGATATCCAGTATTATTTTTTTCCACATCTAAGATAAGATTAATTAGAGACCAAGACATGTAACATCTATGATAAGATTAATCAGTGAGTCAATATTAAACTTTATAGTTATAAGGCTACAATGACAAGCTACTATACTTCTGACAATTAGGAAGTCTACTTATAATTCTTCATAGGAGGGAATCCAAATGGAAAAAAAAAACTAAGCAACAAATTGAGCTAAATCAATGACCATGGAACTTGAATCATTATAGGATCCACAACTGATGGATAACTCGATATCATTACAACATATTTATATGGATCACTTGATACATACATCTACATGAGAGTCCCAAAAGGACTCAAGTTGCCTAAGGCCAATAATTGTGGACCTCGAGAAATATTTTCCATAAAATTGAGGAGGTCATTGTATGGATTAAAACAATCTGGGGGAATATGGTACAACCGCCTCAGTGAATACGTTATTAAAGATGATACAAGAACGACACCAATGTCCATGTGTTTTCATCAAGCATTCCGAAAAACAATTCGCTATTATCGCAGTTTATGTTGACGATTTAAACATCATCATAACTTCAAATGAGCTTCAAGATACTGTGAAATATTTGATGAAAGAATTCGAGATGAAAGATCTCAAGCAAACAAAACTTTTTCTTGTCTTACAAATTGAGCATTTAAGGGGTGGAATTTTTATCCATCAATCTAATTATACTGAGAAAGTTCTTAAAAGATTTTACATGGACAAAGCACATCCTTTGAGCTCTTCTATGGAAGTTCGACCCCTCAATGTAGAAAAGGATCAATTTCGTCCCCGAGAAGAGGACGAAGAGGTTCTTGGTCCCGAGGTACCATATTTAAGTGCAATTGGTGCTTTAATGTACTTAACTAACAATACAAGGCCAAATATTGCTTTTGTAGTAAATTTGTTGTCTAGGTATAGCACTGCACCCACACGGAGGCATTGGAACGGAATCAAAAATGTATTCCGCTATCTTCGAGGCACACATGATCTTGGGTTGTATTACCGTAACCAAAGGGATACGACCTTAATTGGATTTGCAGATGCAGGTTACTTGTCCGACCCACACAAAGCCAAATCACAAAATGGTTATGTGTTCACATATGGAGGCACTACCATCTCGTGGAGATCAATAAAGCAAACTTTGACTGTCACATCATCAAATCAAGCAGATTTGATTGCTTTTTATGAGACAGGAAGAGAATGCGTGTCCCTTCGAGCAATGATTCAATTCATCTAGAAAGAAAGTGGAATGAAGCCCATCATTGATGATCCAACAATATTATATGAGGATAACTCTGCATGTGTTGCTCAAATGAAGAAGGGCTACATCAAAGGAGACTGCACAAAGCACATATCTCCAAAATTCTTGTCCAATCATGATGTCTCCCTTTTTAGTCGTGTTTTTTAGGGTTTATTTGAGTGTGTTTTGAATCATTTTCTTTAGTTTTGTGTTTGGTTTGGATTCGTTTGTGTAGGTTATCGTATTTCATGTTCGTGTTTTTAGTATAATTTTTAAGTGTTTTTCTTAGTTGTTTAGCTTGGTATAAGTCTTAGTATTTGTTTTGTACGTTTTTGGATAAGTTTGCATATTTTGTGAAAAGTATGGAAGCTACTCCGTTTTTGTGTTTTTCGTAGGTTTTTGGTGCAAAATAGGAGCGTTCAAGAAGACTTTGAGATCAAGAGGATGGTAGTTGAGCATGGTCAAGACAAGGAAGAAAGAGGATGCTTTAAAAGATCCCGACAAATCTATAAGAGGCTATGAAAAAGTACAAATAATCACGGAAAACAAGCTCGATACTGACCTTGTGGGTTCGGTACCGAAGTCTGCAGCAAGGCAAGATCAAGATGGTTCAGCAACGAGTCTACCCACCCTATAAGGGTCGATATCGAGGTTCTCAGGCTCGGTAGATGCGCCGACTTCAGGAATTTTATATTTTTATTCTATAATCTTTTTAGTTTAGGATGTTCTATCTTTATGAAAACTTTATAGATAACCTTTATAGTATAAATACTTTGTTTTTAACCCAGTTTGGGTTTGTTCAGTTGGAGACAGAGAGAGAGACGTGTGTGATTGAAGGACACAACTTTTTCTCTCTTCTTTTAGTTTCTAGTTGGCTTTTGAAGATTACTTGGGGAAGAAGTTTTTATTCAAAAGGCAATTTTTCGAGTTTTAATTTCAAGTAAGCTTTTGTTTTGTTTCATATAATGTTCTCTTTTAATCTTATTGTTTGTTTCCTTTCAATCATGAGCGAGTAGTTCCCTTTTCTAGGATCGGGGTTGAAAACCCGACATGATTGTTCATGATTGAATGTGTGATGAATGCTTGATTGCCTTTTATCCTTTATCTACTTGTTTTGTGCTTATGCTTTAACGAAATTAAAGTTGGAGTAATTCAAGTTTATTGCTTGATCGAAAGATAAAGTTTTAAACCTTGAAAGTTGATATTGTTTGTTAACAAAAGTTACGAACTTTGGATCCAAACATAAGTAGAGAGTGAATTAATTCATGAAAGTCAATTGATTTGCTTGTTTAAATCAATGAAAGTTGACAGCTTTATCTTCAAGGCATGTTATTTATCTTTCACACTTTCTTAATTGCATGATTATGTCGTGGTAAACCCTTATCCTAGATCTTTTTCCCATTTGACACACTTCTTTTTACTCTATTTTTGCATCGGTACCGAGCCTATGTTTGTCCTACGTTGTTTTCTCTGAGTTAGTCGAAATTCAGCATTGATACCGACCCTGACAAGGTCGGTACCGAGGTATCTGAACCGTAATCTGCCTAATTCTTCTCTTCTTTGTTTTAAATTTCGTGCTTTTCCGCTTTCTAGAATAGTAATCAAACATAACTTGCTTCCCATGGACGATCCTGACCTCCCTATACACAGCGGGGTCTTGACTATAAATTTATTTGTTGTCGGGAAACCCTCTCAACAGTATTCGTTTAAGATATGGACTCTACACAATCTTTGGTGGTGTTTAGTAGGTTTTTGAAGCTGTTATGGAACGTTAATGAAGTGAAAAGAATGAAAGATGAGCCATATGTGAAGACTAGAGGCTCGTTACCAACCCAAAAGAGTCGGCCAGAGGAAGAATCGAAAGGAAAACAAGTGTAATGACCCCCATAACGAGGGAGATGTGTCAATTACAAGGTGTTTACCGAGGCTGAATAGGTCGTTACCGAGGCTAAGTGGGTCGGTAATGAGGCCTTAACTGAGAGGAAGAAATGAAGGAAAGTCCAAGAAACCTACCGACCCTAACGGGGGTCGTTACCGAGGCACCTCCGTGTCGGTAGCGGTTAACTGAGTTGGTGTGCATTTAATGTAATATCCCGTGTCTTTTGTTTTTGGATAGTTTCCTTTGGGGATAGATCTTGATAGATTTTATTTCCTTAGGAGGTGTGTTAGCCTTTAGTATATAACCCTTGTTTTAGCTTTAGTTTGAGGTTACACTTTTTGGAGAGAAACGCTACTCTTAGGGTTTGGATGCACGTTTGAGGATTGTTGGGAAGAACGATTGTTTTGGAACGTGTAAACTTTCTTTTAATTCAATTTAATTAGTTGTTTGCAATGACCATGTATGAGAAGTTTTCTCTTTTTCAAGGTTGGGTTTAGCCTAAAAATGGTTGTGTATTCTTGCCTATGATCATGACTTGAATGTTTTTAATCCATAATCTATCTCTTGTGCTTAAATCCTTGGTCGAAAGATAAGGAATTTCTCGTTTACAATTTGAGTTGAAACTGGCAACTGTGAATTGGAATAGTTTATTAGGGTTTTGAAACGAAAGTTGATTAATCCTAATTAAAGTTTGAGATAGATAGAAAAGTTTATTGATTTAACGAAATTTAATTGATTTGCTTGCATGTTTGACGAAAATTGATATCTTTATGTGATAAAAGCATGATTTTTGTGATTCATTGGTGTTGACATGCATAATTGTTGTTGTGGTGATACCTAAACCTTAGAAATCTCTTTCCTCTTGATAAAAATCCAATCTTTCTTTCTCTTGTTTGCCCTAAGTTAACAAAACTTTGGAACCGACTCTCTCTCATGGACGAACCTGACTTCACTATACTCAGTGGGGGTCTTGATCTTTAGTTGCTTGTTTGGTTGATCAAGAAACCCTTACAACAACTCGTGAATTGGAAGAAGCTGGTGAAGTGGACACCCAACAAATTCGGTCAAATGACAACTTGGCTGACTTGTTCACAAAATCTTTAATCCCTAAGAAATTTGGAGAATTAGTATCCAAACTTGGATAGTGCAGACTTCGAGATATACATTGAAGTCAGGGGGAGCATCATACGCGCTGCCACTCTTTTTCCCTTCGATCAAGTTTTTAACTCATTGTGTTTTACTTGACAAGGTTTTTAATGAGGCAACATCAAGGTGTACAATGGGATCAATGGTTGAACTCTTTTTCCCTTCGTTCGGGTTTTTATCCCACTAGGTTTTTCCTTACAAGGTTTTTAATGAAGCAACATCTACCCATATCTTACAACATCAAAAGAAGGTGAATATTCAAGGGAGAATGTTATGAATATTTTCACACATGCATACAAGTTGCCCTTAGTTTTTCACATATTGCTTGTATCCATAGATGATTGAACATGTAGTATTGTATAATGCATGATTGGAATAAAGTTGTACAAGGTGAATTATTCACCTTCTTCACCTCCTTATTTTCATGCATGAATCATGGAGATTCACCAAAGTTTTACCCCACCTTTAGCCTATAAATATGGCCATCCTTCATTGTAAAACTTGCACCAAAATAGAGTAAGAAATACACTCTCTAAAGTTTTTACTTTCCCTCCCTCTCTTCTAATGATCTAAAAGTTCTCCTAAATTGTTTAAGTGTTCTTTCCAAAAGTTCAAATGGTCTTGCTTTTATAAACCTTTTCATAACAATTTTAATTTATCCTTAAATATGTGAAGTATAAGTATATTATACATAGAAATAAAAACACATTTTTACCCAAAAGTACTTTTAAATTTAAACGAAAATAAATTTAAAAAAAATAAAAGATGTAGATTTACAATTATACGTTAAATTATAATTTAACTTTTTAGTATATTAAAATTTCAACATATACAATGGTGAAAAATAACATTTTTTATGGTTAAAGTCTCACACCATCACATGACATGGTGCAAGCAGCCGAAAGGTGTCTTGCAAAATTCATAGATGTTATTTTTTATCATTGTATCATTGATAACAAGAAGTAATGAGTTCATATACAAATGAGCTCTACCCTCTCATTTCTTAGCTCAAATAGTTCTAGTAACAAAGGCACCCTAATTATTCCATCACAAAACAAAATAGCTAGGATTTAAACATGATTGCATATCTCCATCTGGCTTTGAAGAGAAGGGTTCAGGGTTTAGTATTTAGTATGTAGGGTTTAGGGTTTATGGTTCATTATTTAAGGTTTAGGTTTTAGTTTTTAGGGTTTCTTATTTAGAATTTAGTATTTAGTGTTTATTGTTTATGGTTTATAGTTTATTGTTTAGGGTTTTGGGTTCAGCGATTTTCAGGTTTATCGAGTTTTGGGTTTAGGGGATGTAGGGTTTAGGATTTGCAGTTTATGATTTTAGGGTAGTTAGACGGTTATATGCATTAACAACTAGTTGTTCTGGTGATAATACCTAGGTGTTCATTCGTGAATATGTACTTGTTCATTGTTTCTTATTAATAGTTGTGAGATTGCAGTTGTTCATTCACACATGACGAGTTTAGGGTTTATTTTTACGTTTATTTACTTGAACAACTAGTTGTTCATATGAGAATACCTACTTGTTCATTCACGAATATGTAATTGTTCATTGTTTCTTATTAATAGTTCTGAAATTGTAGTCGTTCATTTACGATTAAGTAGTTGTTCATTTATAATAATTAGTTGTTCAATATGCATTAGAATAGAGAGAGTTTTTCCATCATCGCTTATATAGACATGATGAAAATTAGAAGAGGAAGAAAATGAGATGTGAAAAATACTTATTTATTTTTTAAAGTTGCAAAAAATAAGGAAAGAAGAGAGAGAAATTAAGATATCATTAGATTTTTTTTCCATTTCTTTTAATATCTAAAAGTTATATCCATCAATTTCTTAGAATCTAAAGGCTGAGAAAACTCCTTGATATTTAACGGAAGAACTCTCCTTACTTGATCCTAACCCATTATTCGTGAATGGGTTAAGATCAGGTGAGGTGAGTTCTTACCGTAGATAATTAGGACGACTCTCTACTGTCAGATTTGATTTTTTAAAGGGATGAGATTAATTGGTAATTATCATTTAAAAGAAATTAGACAAATCATGTTACGTAATTATAGGGATCTGATAGTTTTATTTAGGGAAAAAAGATTATTGAGATCAACTTGTTCATTCAGTTGCAAGTATCCTATATCGTTCAATTTCTCCATATCTCACAAAAACAGACGGCTATATCAACTTGTTCATTCCGTTATTTTTTTCGGTTCACAAAAAGTATGTCGATTTTGTGTTCTTAGGGTTTCTTCTAATGCTATACTATTCCTTTACTAAAGACGTTATGGTTCTTCAATGGCATTTTTTTCCTGCGGAATATGTGTGTGAAATAATTTAGGGTTTTTCTGCACAATTATTCCTTTTGTGTTGTTCATTGTTTGTTATATAGTTGTTCTTGTCGTATCATATAATTGTGCATTTGAAATATTCCATAATATCCAATTTATTTGTTCATGATTTATTAAATAGATGTTCATTTATGTGTACTACTCTAGGTTAATGTTATTCTTGGACGTTAATTTTTTTTTTTTGCAACATATGTGGTTGAAATGTCGTTCATATTTTTGTACGTTGTTCATTGTTTGTTATATATTTGTTCTTTTGGTGTCATATACTTGTTCATTTGAACAAGTCCATAATATCCAGGCTATTTGGTCATGATTTATTAAATAGATGTTCATTTATGCGACTACTCCTTCACTACATATGTTAGGGTTCTTCTATGGCGTTATTTTTTTAGCATATGTGTTCATACTTTTCTTGTTCATTATGTGTTATATATTTGTTCTTTTGGTATCATATAATTGTTCATTTTAACATTTCCATAACATTCAAATTTTTTGTTCATGATTTATTAAATAGATGTTCATTTATGCGTACTACTTGTTCATTACATTAAATCAATCGAAATTAGATAATCGTTCATCTATTTATAGTATCAGTTCGTTTTTTACTTATTTTTTTGTTCATTTTGTTATAGTTAATTGTTCATTAGTTAATATGTTTATACAATCTTTAGTTAATGTTGCTAGCATTGTTCAATGTTTATTATATAATTGTTCCTTTCGTCATTATACTTGTTCATATAGGTGAAAACATTGAGACTGGTGGAATGAATTCTGCAAATTTGATGCAACTTGAGCAATCTAGGGCACTGATAATGAATTTGCTTATGATAATGGAACGACACCGATTAGGTTTGAGATTGATGTTGTATGAACCCCAGAGCAAGAATGCGCTTTTTTGATAGGGTCTCTCAAATATCGTGTATTTTAGGCTACTAGAATATTGATAAAGATAATAACAATCAAATCCCGTAATTTACGTAGTTACCAAAATTATTTATTATTTGATTTTTATTATATTCCAATTAACAACTTCTCTCTTAACCTTAATTGTTAAAACATGACGGTAGAGTATCCTTCTAATTATCTACGCTATATTATATGGAGTATATATACACGTCACTTCTTTTAAGTGCTTAGGTAAAAAGAGGCGCTTTTGAACAAAAATAGAAAGAGAAGGGAGACATATTGTACAATGTTGGAGGTCAATCCTACACTCGTCTATTCCACGTACAAATTGTACAATGCTTGCTACATTGGCAAAGAAAAATTGACCTCCAACATTCCAAGATTAAAAAACATTTTCTCAAACTGTCTAAACCAGACGACAGACATGATGGGGTGATACCAATCTAGCAGCAATCGGAGTCCAACTGTCCAAACCTCCAATTATGAAATTGACTTTTTTTTTTTTCTAATTAAAAAGCATTTTCTGGAACTCTTCTATATAAATGCTTGTTAGCTTGTAGCCCGAAACATGTTCTCTAAAATTGAGTAATCCAGACAAACACCTAAAGAAAGAAGGGAGGAGAATGTCAGGAGTTAGAAGGACGAAGTTGGGGTCTCAGGGATTGGAGGTTTCGGGCCAAGGTTTCGGGTGCATGGGCATGTCGGCCTTCTACGGCCCGCCCAAGCCCGATCAAGACATGATTGCTCTCATTCACTATGCTATCAACAATGGCATCACCTTCCTTGACACCTCCGATATGTACGGCCCTCACACCAATGAAATTCTCCTTGGCAAGGTACTATATTCTATTGTTTTCGTTCAGGGTGATGGTCAATTTCACTTTTCGTTATGTGAGTGCTGTTCAACTTCAATTGATTCCAGTTTGCTTGTGGATCTGGGTGACGGAATTTGGACTGTTTGTACTGAATTAAGCTTGTTACTTGCCCTAATTTGATCTAGGTTCTATTTGCATGTGGCTGTTCAATTTAATTGATTGCTGATTTAGGTCATGTAATTTCAACTATTTTTACCGAGTTAAGCTTGTTATTGAACCAATTTGATCTATATATACTGAGTTAAGCTTGTTGCCGCTTAATTTGATCTGGGCTATGTGCAATTTCAACTATTTTCATGTGGGTCTTAATTTTTTTTGTTTCTCAGCTTCTTGTGTGTAGTTTGATGTGAGTGATGAAACCCTTTTGACTCTTTTTTCTTTTTTATTTCATTTGAATTGTGTTTTCAAGTGGTTGCCGAGCAATTCAAATGATTTTCATGTGGGATTTGTGAGTTGTTTTTATGTGGGTATTGGTCAATTGTAAGTTGCAACTGCTCCGATCAAGTCCAAAAACTCCAAACATGATGATTGTGGGTGTTCATAACTTGTTACACTGGTTTCCTGTTGATTCTGCTCAATTTTAATCATTTTCTTGGGTGATATTGGTAATTGAATTCCAGGCTTTGAAAGGTGGGATGAGGGAGAAGGTGGAGTTGGCTACGAAATTTGCGTTCTGTTACGAGGAGGGTAAGATGAAAATCAGGGGTGATCCAGCCTATGTGAGGGCTGCTTGTGAGGCGAGCTTGAAGCGCCTTGACATCGATTGCATTGATCTCTACTACCAGCACAGAGTTGATACGACTGTCCCAATCGAAGTCACGGTTTGTGATTGCTATACTACTTCTTTTTACTTGTACTATATTACTTCTGTTGCAAGTATATTTTGTAGAATTGAAATAGGACTTCATTGATGGCTGTGAAATTCCATGTTTTATGGGAAAACCAATTCATTTGAGTTTTGTAATATGGTTTTCCAGGTGGAGAGTTGAAGAAACTAGTGGAAGAAGGTAAGATTAAGTACATTGGTCTGTCTGAAGCTTCTGCTTCAACCATCAGAAGGGAACACGCCGTCCACCCTATAACAGCAGTTCAACTCGAATGGTCCTTGTGGACGAGAGATGTTGAGGAAGAAATTGTTCCCACTTGCAGGTAAAACAAGTTGTTATATCACACACGCGCACGCGCACGCACCGACATACGCACGCACGCACGCACGCACACACACACTTGTAAGCAGTGCTAAAGAAACTGATGCGGAATTCATACGTACGTTCTCTATAAATCAGGGAGCTTGGTATTGGAATTGTGGCATATAGTCCGCTAGGCAGAGGATTCCTCTCTTACGGACCCTCTATGGTTCAAAACATGCCAAAGGAAGATTTCCGAGAGGTTTGTTAAAAGCGTGTTAATTTGGAGTTCACTCTACTCTATATACACCATTCTAACATTGAATGCAATCTTCAATTGATTTTTTTTTTTTTGCTTTGTGTAGCATCTGCCAAGGTTCCAGCCCGAGAATCTAGAGCACAACAAACGTATATTCGAGCGTGTTTCTGAAATAGCATCAAGGAAGGGATGCACACCGGCACAGCTGGGGCTTGCTTGGGTTCATCACCAAGGAGACGACGTGGTCCCCATCCCAGGGACCACCAAGATCGAAAACCTGAAGCAAAACATCGGGGCGTTGTCGGTGAAACTGAGTCCTGAAGAGATGTCTGAACTAGAAGCACTAGCTGCTGCAAATGCTGTAAAGGGTGAAAGGTATGGAGGTACCTCCACAACTTATAAGAATTCCGAGACTCCTCCGTTGTCCTCCTGGAAACCCGAGTAAGCTGTGTTCCTTTATAATCTGCGGTTTAGTAAATTTAAGTATGCCTATGTTTTCGAGTGTTTCCTACGGTGTAGATGAGATGTACTGGCTGAAATAAAAGCATGGATGAGAAGTGTAATGCTTAATGTGATCTGACTTGAGTTTGTTAAAGTTACTTGACGACCCTTCAAGGTTACAAAACTTGCACTTGAAGATTGGTGAAGTTTTTTTTTTTCTTTTTTGAAAGTGGTAAAAATTTATTAAGAAGCTAGCGGGGGGAGAAAGAAATTACAACCGAACATCCAAAAAGTCTCGGAGAGACCCAACCCAATACAAAAAACCAGCACTCCCAAGTCCCAACAGTAAGAAACAACAAACAGGCCAGCAAAACACATCAAACATGCCAGCAAAACAACACAAGATAAACTAACACATAAGTGTTTGAAGAAGACAAAAAATAGAAAAGAATCAACACCCAAGAAACCTGAGGAGGAAAAAAGATATAAAGTGGACTAAATTCAAGAAAACTAAATCAAACTCAATTTCGATGGAGCTAAAAACAGTTAAGAAGATTCCTCTTTTGGCTACATCTTGAGGAACCACCAAGGCTGCTTTGCATTGAGTTCAACGCACTAGGAAGCAATTAGTAGTACTGGTCACTGAAGTGCTTGCCATAAGGAAGAGTGTTCTAGAAAGCCAATTGAAGGGGCATCTAGTCGCTTCAAAATAAAAGAGACAACCTTTGTCAGGTCAATGGTGTTCTTGAAGCCAATCGAAAGGACATCAAGTCACTTGAAATTAAAAGTGATAACCTTTGTCAAGTCAATGTCATTATTAACAAGCGGAATTACTCGTAGAATGATAGATTTGTAAGAGAAAGAGAGGGAAAAGATTTTCATTCATTGAAGAAGTGATTTACAAAGCGTGCTCAATGCTACTTATACAGAATGTCTTCAAGTAATGAGCTAGTTTTTCCAACTAACAAGAACACGTGTTAGTCACGTGATTTCATTTTAACAAACTTCTACTAACAGATTCTGTTAAAACAGAGGAGCTACATCCTCACCCCCCCCCCCCCCAAATTGGACAGGGTTGAAGCAATCATGCCCAATTTGCCTTTGTAATCATGAAGTTTGTAGCCTGGTAATTGCTTGGTGAGAAGATCAGTAGGTTGTGAGGTAGTTGGAACATGACTCACTGTTATGAGCCCTTCAAGTAATTTCTCACGAACGAAGTGACAATCCAAGTCAATATGCTTGGTACGTTCGTGAAAAACAGGGTTCTTTGCGATGAAAATTGCTGATTGATTATCACATTTGAGAGGAATTGGAGTTATAAAAGGGACACCAAGTTCAGCAAGTAGGCGACTTAACCATGAAAGCTCAGTTGTGACATTGCACGTGGACTTGTACTTGGCTTCTGTTGAAGATAAAGAGACAGTGTGTTGCTTTTTTGACTTCTAGGATATCAATGTGTCACCAACAAATACAAGGTATCCACTAACAGACCGTCTAGTATTAGGACAGGATGCCCAATCAGCATCACAGAATGCCTGCAACTTCATGTTGGAAGAAGTATTGAAAAAGCAAGGCATGATGAATTGTCCCTTTAAGATACTTCAAAGTGTGCAGTGCTGCATCCATATGAATAGACTTGGGCGCTTGTAAGAATTGGCTTAAAAATTGGATTGGAAAGGCTAGGTCAGGTCTACTATGAACTAGGAAATTTAATTTCCCAATCAATTTTCTATAATCTGTCGGATTCTTTATCAAATCACCAGAATCCAACAATAATTTGGAGTTTAGTCAGGGGCGGAGCCACGTTGGGGCAGGTGGTGGCCATGCCCCCCCCCCCCCCCAAACAAAACAAAAAATTATTACTCCGTATAGGCGGTATAGCACTAATAGCAACAATTAACTCGTCCCAATCTTTCGAGTTTCGAGATCCGTCTCTTCTTCTTCAACAACGGATCGAGAACAACGTCGACAATAACTCGTTCAAGAATTCAACTCTTCTAGTTCTTCACAATTCCAAAGTCCATAAAGTATGGGAACTCGACAAGACCATTACACCAACTCAACAACTCTTCTGGCGTTCTCGCTTCTCGGAGTCGGCCAGTCGGTGTTGGCGCTTCTGTCGGAGTTGATGTTAAGCAGCCACTAGTCGCCAATCGAACAGAGGGACATGGATGAAGTGTAGAACCATTCGGAACCCGAAATCCAGCCAAATTAGATTCAGAATCACTGCTTGTCCGACTGCCTCACTATTGGAAAGTCTGGGATTAGTGAATCAGGTACAATTACAAACTTTTTTTTTTTCGGATCTAAATTAGAGTTAGAGTTGGCTTTAGTTAATTTTTGGCCCCTCCTTTACTTCATTCTTGGCTCCGCCCCTGAGTTTAGTTCAAGAGGACTTACAATTGGAGAAGCATTGTGACAATCATATTCCTGAACCAACTCTGTAATGAATTTATGTTGACTCATAACTAGGCCACCTTGAACTGGAGTAAAATGTAAACCCAAGAAATAATGCAAGTCACCTAAATCTTTAATCTTGAAGGTGCTGTCTAAAAAGACCTTTAAGGAGAGAATTTCATCTTCATTGTCACCAGTAACTAGGATGTCGTCAACATAAATAGCCACAAAAACAGATGAAGCTTGTGACTTTTTATGGAAGAGAGAATGAACATTAGGTGATTGAGAATACCCTTTAGATCTTAAGGCTGAAGATAGCTTGGCATACCACTGTCGTGAGGCCTGTTTTAACCCATATAGACTCTTCTTCAGTCTACAAACCATGTCTTGTCCTTGTACTTGCAATCCTTGAGGCAATCTCATATATACTTCCTCATGTAGATCACCATAGAGGAATGCATTGTTTACATCAAGTTGGTGAATTTTCCAAGCCTTTTTCACTGCTACACATACCAAACTTCTCACAGTTGTCATTTTGACCACTAGTGAAAATGCCTTTGTCTAATCAATTCCCAATTTCTGTGTGAAGCCTATGACTACTAGACGTGCCTTGTATCGTTCAATGGATCCATCTGAGTGATGCTTGGCCTTGTAGACCCATTTACAACTGATGAGACGCTTGCCTTTAGGCAAAGGAACAATTTCCCATGTATCATTTGCTTGCAAAGCCTAAAATTCAGCATGCATAACATCTTGCCATTCTTTGTAGAGTATGGCTTGTTATAGAAGAAAGGCTCAACTGTAGGTGGGGATTTTGTGGAAAAATGATAGAAGGAAAGTTTATTGTAGAAGATAAAGTGTGACAGCAAAAAAGAAGATGGAGTTTCTGAGAGGCTAGCATGACATACATAGTTATGAAGATATGTAGGTGGTGCATGGTTTCTTGTAGAGCGTCTTAGATTTTGAGGTTCAGGATCTGGCGGAGGATTATTTGGTAGTTGAGGATTTGGTGGACGGGGGTTTGGTGGTGTAGGATCTGGTGGAAGAGGATTAGATGATAAAACAAAATCATCAATGAAATATGGTTGTTGTGGCTAAAACTTGGTAGAAGATTTAAAATCGTTATATGGAAAGATATGTTCATGAAAGATAATGTCTCGAGAGGTAATTACCTTGTTTGTATCAAGGATTAGAGCTTTATAGGCTTTTTTCTTAAAGGATATCCCAGGAATACAACTGAATGTGCTCGAGCTTGCATTTTATCTCTGCCTTGCTTCAGTGTAGACACAAAACATAGAGAGCCAAACACTCGCATATGGGAATAATCTGGTTTCCTCTGGAATAAAATCTCATAGGGTGATTTATTGTGTAAGACAATAGAAGGTAAACGATTGATTATATGCACTATTGTAAGAATAGCCTCACCCCAGAATTTGAGAGGAAACTTGGAATGAAAAGAAGAGCCCTGGTAACTTCTAAGATATGTTTGTGTTTCCTCTCAGCAACACCATTCTGTTGAGGAGTTGTTGTGCAACTTGTTTGGAGAGTAATACCAATAGAGCTAAGAAACTCAAATGTTGATTTACTAGACCCCAACTTGAGAGAATTATCCGTTCTAATCATTTGAACTTTATAGGGAAATTGTCTTTCAACCCAAGCAATAAAGGCTTTGATGATGCTAAAAGCACTACCTTTGATAGTTAGTAAATGTATCCATGTGGTTCTAGAAAAATCATCTACAATGGTTAGAAAGTATTTGAAACCATCATGAGTAGATTGATTATATGGACCCCATACATCAAGGTTTATAAGCTGCAAAGGTCTCAAAGTAGTTATACTACTAGTAGGAAATGGCAATCTTTGCATCCTTGCTTTTGCACAAACAGAACAAGGCTTGTCTTTAAAACTATCATCTAACTCAAAACAATGAAGTTGTTTGAGTTTAGCAAAAGGTAAGTGACCAAGTCTAGCATGTAAGACATCATAAGAGTTCACATTATTTGCATAAGAAATGCATAAGAAGCTAAAGCATGCTTGTGAGTAGAAATCTTAGAAGACTTCAAGATGTATAGACCTTGTGTAGCTTTACGAATCATCAAACTCGTCTTGTTGACTGATTCTTGTAACAAGCACATATCATGTGAGAAAACAACCTGACTGTGCATATCAGAAACCAATTTGTCTATAGAGATGAGATTGCAAGTAAAGGAAGGCACGAATAGAACATCTCGAAGCAACAATTTGCCAAACAACTGCACTGATCCAGACTTGTTAACACTGACTACATTTCCATTTGGAAAAGTCACAGAAATAACATGTTTTAGAGGAGCAATATCATGCAGTAAAGATAGATTATCACTCATGTGATTGCTTGCTCCAGAATCTAAAATCCAAGAAACCGAAGAAGAACTAGAGGTAAGAACTTTACCAGCAAATGCAGAGAAATCTTGAGTACTTTCTTTGGTCGGATCATTGATCAAATCAAGAAGTTTGTTGTATTGATTCTGAGAAAGAACAGGAGATGATGAACTGGCGTTGGAGCCAGCTTGACCAACAAAGCCCTTGGAACCTTCACTGGACTTGTCATTACTCTTCTTGTTACGAGACTTGTAATTCTCTAGAAATCCAATGATGAAATAACATCGATCGATGCTATGATTTGTCTTCTTTCAATTAGTGTAGTAGTGCTTCTCACTTTGTCATTTTTCTGTGAAGAAGAGCCTGAACTCTTTTTGTCATTTGCAACAGATCCAGCTGCAACATGCATTGAGGAGGATTCAATTACAATTTGAGGAGAATTATGAATGGAGCGTTGCTTCTCTTCATGCAGCAACAAACCATAAGCAATACTCAGATTTGGCAGGGGATTCATCATCAAGATAGCACCACGAGTAGTGACAAATTCATCATTCAATCCCATGAGAATATGCAACAGTTTCTGATTGTCTTCATACTTGATAAGAGCCTTAGCAGCTCCACAGGAACAAGAAGGTAATTTGCGAAAACTTACCAATTTATCAAAGATCGCCTTCATCTTCGTTTAATAAGATGAAATTGAATCAAATCCGTGAGATAAAGAAATCAATTCCTTCTTGAGAGAAAAAAGTTGTGCACCGTTAATTTGGTCAAATCTGCTGTCCAAATCATCACAAATGTCCTTTGCTAAGTCGGTGTAGTTCACTGAACTCTGAATTTTAGCAGACAAGAAATTCAAGAGCCAAGCAACAACTATCGTTGCAGCGTTCCCAAGAAGCAAGACCGGCATGGCCAGCTGCCGGAGAAGGTGTCGATCTAGTAAAAAATCCCAATTTGTTCTTCGCAGATAATGCGCGTCGCATAGATCTCTTCCAATCTCTAAAATTTGCTCCATCAAACGGTTTAGACACTAAAACCAGACCTGGATGGTCAGACGGATGCAAGTACATTGGACTGGAGAAATCCATGGGAGCAAGAACGATCGGATCAGGCATGGAATGCGGAAGAAATCAAAGATCGGAAAAAACACTAGTCTGATACCATGATAGATTTGTAAGAGAAAGAGAGGGAAAAGATTTTCATTCATTGAAGAAGTGATTTACAAAGCGTGCTCAATGCTACTTATACAGAATGGCTTCAAGTAATGAGCCAGTTTTTCCAACTAACAAGAACACATGTTAGTCACGTGATTTCATTTTAAGAAACTTCTACTAACAGATTCTGTTAAAACAGAGGAGCTACATCCTCACATCGAGTTGCTAGTCTCCGACATTCGAAGTAGTCTCAATAAGGTGAGAGAGTGGTCTGTGGTGCACGTGTTCGTTATCATGATCTACCCCAAGGTCACCATTTCGAATCTCGTGGGCGACAGTTTGTCTTTTTCCTCTTTAGAATTGGTTAGTAACCCGTTCTTGATGAAACCCAAAATAAAACGTCGCTAGAAGACAAGAAACGAGATTCTATTATTCGATTGTGCAAACACTTGCTCTTTATTTATTGTTTTCTTACATCGAGGTTACAAGCAAACGAGGTTTACAACTTAGACCTCCTAAGAGTATTTGAGATCTCGATCTAACAAGGTTCGAGATCTCCTAATCACTACGAGATTCTACTACCCACAGGCCGCTTGATGGACTCCGGTAGCGAGGTTGAGCTTCGAGTTTTGAGTATGGTGTGATGGCTTGCGAGATGATGCAGCGAGGTCTTTGGTGTGAGCGAAAGTTCTGTGTGACTTGAAGTCTTTTTGTGGACTTCACTTGTCTATAGCGAGGTCTTTTGACGATGTTTCAACACTTCGATCTTCAACGAGCAAGATAGTTCTTGAGTTCAAGATTTTTTTCGACCCCTTGCTTCCAACGAGGTTCTCCTCTATTTATAGAGAATTGAGGGGTCGAGTTTCGGTGTTTACTCGATGTGGGATGCTCGAGATTAGGGCCGATGATTGGTTGGGAAGAACGGGGACAGCTGAGTGGTTCAAGCGGGCGGGGATGTCAGCTAAGTCGACAACGAGGTTTGGACCTCGTCCCCGAGGTCTCGGAAGACCTCATGTGGATAGGGATTTTGTTAAAATAAAAGGTGGGCATGGTTGTGGGCCCCGGAATCCACCTTGGGAATCCCGTCGGGCCCGCTTGTTCCTCGTACCCTGGGCCTACTTCCTGTTCTACTATTTTGAGCACCATCACAACCCAATGGCCTGGGGACCTCGTCCCGAGGACCGCAGGTCATAAGCACGAGGTGTAGTTGGTTCATTGAACCCGGGGTGTGGGGTTCGTACTTCCTAGGATTGCGTGGTGCGAGGTCTAGAGGTTTGGTGGACATACTGCGAGAAACTTTCTCCCGAGGACTGACACTTAGGATTTTTTCTCGTCTGTGCGTGCGATACTTCCTGGGCCTGCTCCCCCGTATTTTGCTTAATGGGTCGTCGAGGTAGACCAGGCCCGATAAGCCTTTCGGGAGCGGGGAGAGGCCCAAGTTTGTCCTTTATAAGAAGCGTAACTCCCACGCCTCATCTCCATCTTCTTCCTCCAGCGCTCCCTCTTTCTCTCTTTCTCTCTTGTCCTTTCAGTTCCCGGCGAGCAGTTTCCAGACGGTTCTCAAACGATCTTCCGACACCGCCCAGGAGCGCTACCGCACCAGCCGCGTCAATTTTAAACAAGTAAGCGCTCGACTCCCTTTTTCACTTTTTCGATGTTCCTCCCCCTTTCTTTGGCCGCCCTTTGCCTCGCCGGGAGATGGGCGTTTCCCGGTGCCTCGCGGTGGCGAAACGGCGGGGATGAGGGCGGCGCTCGCGCCTGCGTGACGCCCTCGATTCTTTTTTTCTCGCGTTTTTTCTTTCTTTGTTTCGTGCCCTAGCGGGCCACGGTTGTTTTTCGGTGTTTCACGCCAGCGTCTCGGCGGCGAAACGGTGGGGCGAGCGCGGCGCTCGCGCCTACGCGACGCCCTCGATTCTCTTGTTTTTTCTTATTTTTTTGACAGTGGACCTTTTCAGTTCCTTGACCTCGAAAGCGCAGGGAAAGAAACCTACAACCTCTAGTTCCACCTCCCAAGTTCCTCGTGGCCAAAAGGGCGTTGTCATAAAGGAACCGACCCCGCAGACGAGGCCACCCACCTCGCAACTGAAGGCGACAACCCCGCGACCTAAGGCGTCGGGGGTGAAGGTTACCGAGGGGGTTGCCCAAAGAGGGGACATCGCTAGGACGTCCTCCCAAGCCCCCCGAGGATCCGGCGATGGAGCCGGATCCAAAAGAAAAGAGTCCGAGGCCCCCCTCCAGGACAAGAGGAAGAAACAGAAGGGGGATAGCCAGAGGGAGACCTCGGGAGGGGAGACGGCCCACCGCCCCGGTCCTGTGAGCCGGGTTGTGTCCACCGACGGGCCCCTCGCGGAGAAGTTCCATTGTTCCGGACCCGCTCGGGGTGTGTCCAGGGATTGGGACCGGGCAGACTGGAAAGAGGAGGTTGCTTGGGCAAACAACCTCTCGGAGGCCGCCCTTAATGACGATATCCTCCGCTACTCAACGATGGTATGCCTTACTTCTACGAGGTTGTCCTTTTTGTTGGTTTTATTATTATCATATTTTTACACCACGTTCCTTTTTGGTTTTTTAGCATCACTTCTTCGAAAATTACAACTGCAGCCGCATCACCCTCCTCCATAAGAATATGGATAGGATGGAGGCGCAACTCAAGGCCCGCGACGCTGAGGTTGAGAAGAAGGACAAGGACCTCGTTGTGGCCGAGAAGCGGATTCGAGCCGCAGAGGTTTGATGTCCGCTTTTTAGGTAGGTTTTTAGCGTCTAGATAGATTAGATGGAGTTGGTTTTCGTACTTGAGTCTTATGTTTTTGAGTCTTTTTGTTTAGTTTTCGTATTTCCTTGAGATTCGGAAGCTACGCAACTTTTGTGTCGATTTGTAGGAGTTTTGGAGCTTAAAAGAAGAGTTTGGAGCATTGCAAGAGAAGATGAATATTAAGCTCTCAAGTGAAGTTATTGAAGATCAAGTTTGAACTTGGAAAGATATAGAGAATTTTGTTACAAGAACATAGAAAAAAGAATCAAGTCAAACGGAGTTGTAATGAATCTTCTACGCAAGTTTTACTCAAGGTTGTCCGTAGTGCCTATCAGGGTCGTGCTCGACCCAACCAGAATTCATGCCCCCAGGATCGATCCTAGGAGGGTCGTGCACGACCGTAAGTGGGTCGTGCGTGGCGCCGACTTTGCCTTATTCCGTGATCATTTATGATATATTCTATCTTTGTATTTTAGGAAGGTTGTTTTATCTTGTTTCCTAGTTTAATTAGGGCTCTTTTTCCTCTATAAAAGGAGGCTAAACCCTTTGGTTTGGGGGAGACTAGATTGGGTTCTGGTGTTTAGTTTGATTTTTATTCCGCTTTTTGGCATTGGAGGAAGACTTGGAGAACAAGTTGGAGACTTTTGTTAAGACTTCTTTTAGTTTAATTTGAGTTTTGATTTGGATTGATCATGTCTTCTTCTTTCTTTGGTACGAGTGAGTAGTTCTCTTTAATTCTAGGGTTGGGTGAAAACCCAACACGATCATGCATGTCTAAAACATGAATTCATGACTTGAATGCTTGAAGATCATATCTGTCTATCTTGTGCTAAATACCTTTGCAAAAGTTGAGGCATGTCTTGTGATTAACCTAAAAGCGAAAGTGTATAGTTGATTACTTGATTAGTTCTAATAGGATTATTTGCGAAAGTTGATATTCCTAGGTTGAAGGATAGATAGAAAGTTGTTTGATTTGCGAAAGTTGATTGAATAACTTGAATTGTTTGCGAAAGTTGACTCTTCTATGATCTAAGTTGCATGATAATTGTGAGTTCTTGTTGGAAGCATGTGTGATTGTTGTTGTGGAAGCCCTAGCTCTAGGATTTGCCTTTTTATAGTAATTAAAACTCGTTAAATTGATTCGATCTCGATCTCATAAGGTCGTGCTCGAACCCTTGCTTGCTTTTGTGTGCTCGTTCGTGTGTGTTTTGTGCTCAGGACCGACCCTCATAGGGTCGTGCACGACCCAAATTGGTTCGGTCCTAGCGTGTTTTGTTCGTGTTTTCTTTGTTGTCTGTAGTTTATCAACTAATCTTCTAGCACTATTCTCATTCCCGTGGAGGTCTTGATATAAATTTATTTGTTCAAGAAACCCTTCAACACGACCATTAGGAGGAGGACGAGGATCTTCAGCGGCGGCGGACGAGGCAAAGGAAGCCGCCAGGGCCAAGGAGGAGGCGAAGAAGGCTAAGGAGGAGGGGGAAAAGGCCATTAGGGGTCTTAAGGACGAGGTTGGAAACATCAAGGCTGAGAACAAGGAGCTCTGGGGTAAACTGTCCGCGGAGCACAAATTTTTTAGGGAGAAGGAAGCGGAGCTCTAGAAGGCCGAGGAGGAGATCAACAACCTCCGTCAGCGCGTTAGCGAGCTCAACGAGGAAGTGGAGGCTGCGGGCCCAAGTATATGGAGTCTGTGGAGTACAAGGAATAGTTGGTGGGCAGCGTGAACAAGATGTTCCGCCAGGCCGTCCGCATGGGGGTCAAGCAGGCGGTCGCGAAGTATGGGCACATCGACCCCCGCATTGCCTTCTTCAACCCCAACTATGCGCTGACAATGGGGGAAGAGACTGGGGAGGAGCCTAAGGGGGAATGCGAGTTCTTCCTTAGAGAGGATGGAACCGTGGCTACCGAGGCACCCACAGCAGAGGGCCTCGTCCAGGGAGGTTCAGACCTTGCCACCACAGACCCCCAACAGGCGATGGATGCGCCATCCTCCAACGCCGATCCCCAGGTCCCAACGGAGGCCGCCGAAGACATCGAAGGAGTGAGGGAGACCCCCTTGAGCCGTTAAGTTTTAATTTTTAATATTTTTGGAATTTTGGTGGCCCCTCCGGGGTCTGTAACTATGACATTTCGACCCTCGTGGCCTTATTTTATGTAACTTCTTTTTATGGTTGTGATTCGTGTTTCTTTTTTCCTTAGCCCACTGTACATATATCCCGATCCAACCCCATGGCCCGAGTGTCACAATATTTGTGGCACCCTCGGGACACATCGGGCGCTGGTTTTATGCCGCGATCCCGAGCCTCGCTCGGATCTTGCATGATGATTATGCCAAGATCACGAGCCACGCTCGGATCTCACATGATGATTATGCCACGATCACGAGTCACGCTCGGATCTCGCATGATGGTTATTATGTCGAGACCGCGAGCCTCGCTCGAATCTCGCATGATGATTATGCCAAGATCACGAGCCTCGCTCGGATCTCGCATGATGGTTATTATGCCAAGATCGTGAGCCTTGTTCGGACCTCGCATGATGATTATGATGCCAAGATAACGAGCCTCGCATGGATCTCGCATGATGATTATTATGCCAAGATCACGAGCCTCGCTCGGATCTCGCATGATGATTTTTGGTTGTTTCCAACCCCAAGCGGGAAACGAGGGGTGGACTTTGCAATTTAAAACCGAGAATCTCCAACCCCGAGCGGGAAGCGAAGGGTGGACTTCGCAACTTAAAATAGATAATCTCCAACCCCAAGCGGGAAGCGAGGGGTGGACTTCGCAACTTAAAACCGATAATCTCCAACCCCAAGCGTGAAGCGAGGGGTGGACTTCGCCACTTAAAACCGATAATCTCCAACCCCAAGCGGGAAGCGAGGGGTGGACTTCGCCACTTAAAACCGATAATCTCCAATCCCAAGCGGGAAGGGAGGGATGGACCTCGCCACTTAGAACCGATAATCTCCAACCCTAAGCGGGAAGCGAGGGGTGGACTTCACAACTTAAAACCGATAATCTCCAACCCCAAGCGGGAAGCGAGGGGTGGACTTTGCAACTTAAAACCGATAATCTCCAACCCCAAGCGGGAAGCGAGGGGTGGACTTTGCACGAAATTTTCATTTTGGAGATGATGAAACCCGAAATAAACCGTTCGCTAAAAGACAAGAGACGGGATTATTATATTCGATTGTGAGTACACTTGCTTCTTTATTTATGATTTCCTTTATAACGAGGTTACAAGCCAACGAGGCCTACAAACACTTGAGATTTACACCCTAAACCCCCTACGATTATTCGAGATCACGATCTAACAATGTTCGAGATCTCCTAGTTGCTAGACGATTTTATCTCCTAAGTATCGCTTGCTTGACCCTGGTGCGAGGTTGATCTGAGAAAGCGGTGTTGATGACGTGAGATTGGGTAGCTAGGTCTTTGATGTGAACGAGATCTCTGCGTGACTTGAAGTCTTTTTGTGGACTTCACTTGTCTATAGCGAGGTCTAGGTCTCGTTTTGAGGTTTCGGAACCTCGCAGGACCTCGCGGGGGTAGGAACTTTTTGTTTAAATAAATGAGGGGTATGGGTGTGGGACCCAGAATCAGCCTTGGGAATCCCATCGGGTCTGTTTGTTCCTTGTACCCCGGGCCCACTTCCTACTTTACCATTTTGGACATCATCAAGAGAGATTTGAAAATACCACAACACTTTATTCACAAAATTTGACGGAAATTGCAGAGTTCGGAGAGTTTACACATAATATTTTTTGAGTTGATCGATGATCCATGTTTTGCTCAGGGTACGTCCCTCGCTGTCTTTGAACTTGAAAGTTCCGGGCGCGACCTCCTCCCCGAGGAGGTATGGCCCCTCCCAATTGGGGTCCAACTTGGCACCTTCGGTACGCCTCAAGACGAGGCTACCCGTGGCCAAGCACCGGGGTCTAACCTTCTTGTCGTGATACACCGCTACATGCCCAGCCGCTCTCCACATACCGCGTTATCGGGGTCCTCCAATCCCCCGTAGTAACAGATAGAACCTCGTTGTTCACACTCCACGGGAGTTTTCTTTCTACCATCACGCGATTCCCTACTTCCAGGGATAGGGCGGATCCTAACCTCGCAAGAGCATCTGCTT
This sequence comes from Fallopia convolvulus, assembly GCA_964016875.1. Lineage (NCBI taxonomy): Eukaryota > Viridiplantae > Streptophyta > Magnoliopsida > Caryophyllales > Polygonaceae > Fallopia > Fallopia convolvulus. The sequence goes on from OZ024723.1 coordinate 50,852,836, forward strand.
TTGTGTTCGAGGTTCGCGGGATGGACTCAACCGCGAAGGTTTCCAGGCATGACACCAAGGCTTTGACCTTCTCTCGTTACGCGGGCAGGAACCCCGTTCTGGTATCGTATTGCCCGTTGAGCTGGCGCACAACCAGCTCGGAGTCAGTGTAGACCTTGATTTTTCGGGCCCCACTGAGGAGCGCCATCTCAATCCCGACGATCATGGCCTCATACTCGGCCTCATTATTGGTGGCTTCGAAGGCGAAGTTAAGGGAATACTCCATCTCGATCGAGGGCCCAACGAGGAATACGCCAGCCCCACCACCTGCATCACATCGTGATCCGTCAACGAATACCTTCCACTCCTCCGAGCTTGCGTCTGTCTCAAGGAAGGTGACCTCCACCATGAAGTCAGCGAGGGCTTGCCCTTTCATGGCGGTCCTCGGGAGGTAGCTGATGTCGAACTCGGAGAGCTCGACGGCCCACTTCGTCATTCGCTCGGAGAGGGAGGGCTGGTGGAGGATTTGTCGAAGTGGGAGGTCAAAGAGGACCTGAATGGGGTGCGCATGGAAGTAAGGGCGTAGACGCCTTGCGGCGGTTACGACTACCAGCGCCATCTTCTCCGCCGGGGAGTATCGCTGCTCCGCGGGTTGGAGCACGCGACTGACGAAGTAGACGGGGTGTGTGGCTTTTCTGGTTAGCACCGCTCTGACCGTCTCCGAGCTGACTGCCACATATAGTTGCAGGTCCTCGCCCGCCATTGGGGGCGACAATGTGGGGAGCTTCGACAGGAAGGCCTTTAACTTAGAGAAAGCGAGCTCAAGCCCCTCATCCCACATGAACTTGTCGTTCTTTTTGAGAGCCGAAAAAAAGGGAAGAGACCTCTCTGCCAAGCGGGAGCAAAATCTCCCTAGATAGTTGACGGCACCGTTGAGTCATTGCACCTCAGTGCGAGATCGTGGTGACCTCATTGAGAGGATCAACTCGACCTTGGAGAGGTTGACGTCGATCCCGCGCTCGCTGATCATAAAGCCTAAGAATTTTCCCGACGACACGTCGAAGACGTACATCTCGGGGTTCAGGCTGAGGCGGTTGTGCCTGAGAGTGGCGAAGACCTCAACGAGGTCGACCAGATGCTCTTCAGGGGTCTTGCTCCAGACAACAATATCGTCGACGTAAGCCGACACGTTCCTTCCTAGATGATTCTTAAAGACGCGGTCGACGAGGCGTTGAAAGGTGGCCCCCGCATTCTTTAGTCCAAACGGCATGACCTTGTAGCAATAGGTGCTTCGCTGGGTGATGAAGGATGTTTCCTCTTCTTCCCGCGGGTTCATCAGGACTTGGTTGTATCCTGAGTACGCGTCGAGGAAGCTTAATACTCTGTGACCTGCGGTTGAGTCAACGAGCTCGTCGAAAAGGGCAAGGGGTAACTGTCCTTAGGACAAGCTTTGTTGAGATCCTTGAAATCGACGCACATCCTCCACTTCCCACTGGATTTCTTGACCAGCACGACGTTGGACAACCATCGGGGGTACTGAACCTCGCGAATGAACCCCGCGGCCAGCAACTTTGCTACCTCGTCATTTGCGGCGTTTGCCCTTTTTTCATTCATTTTTCTTCGTCGCTGCACCACGGGGCGAGTGGTGACATCGACGTTTAAAGAGTGTTGGGCCACGGTCCGCAGGACGCCTCGGAGGTCCTTTGCGGTCCAGGCGTACACGTCGCGGGACCCAACAAGCAGGGCTTCTAGCGACGTCCCTGTCTCCCCTAAGAGACATTCTCCCAGGTAGATCTTCTCGGACTCGCTCTCGAAGGGGGATATCACCCTTCCCTCTAGCTCAGGGGTGGGGACCATGAAGTCCCGGACTTCGAGGACGGCCTCACCGGGGGACTCCACCATGAACACCGGGCATTTTTGTTTTGCAGAGGTCGCGTAGCAAACGCGACCTTCCTCCTGATTGCCTTTTACCTATCCAACCCCGCCGTCAACGGGGAACTTCATCTTCAGGTGATAGATGGAAACTACCGCCTGGAACTTCATCAACGAAACCCTCCCAATGATTGCATTCCACACCGAAGGCAGGCGTACCACCGTGAACTCCACCATCTCGGTCCTCCTGGTGGAGCCGGTGCCTAGCGTCATCTAGAGGTCTATGAGACCTGCCACGTCGACCTCGTCTCCCGAGAAGGAGGTGAGTTTCCCAGCGTAGGGCTTTAAGGACGTCTCGGAGATGCCCAACTGCTCGAATGCACCGTAGTACATGATGTCCACGGAGGATCCCGTGTCTACCAGCACTCGCTTCACCATTTTCGAGTCCATTTGAGCGTGTACCACCAAGGGGTCGGAGTGTGGCATGTGGATCCCCTCGGCATCTTCGGACGAGAAGGACAAGCCTACGTGAGACCGCGAGGTTTGGGCGACGCTAAATACCGAGGGCTCATGATGGCTTTCCCTCGCGTACCTCTTCCTTTCTGCCTGGCTTGATCCAGTCGGTGATGATCCGCCCGAGATGGTATGGATATACCCATCGGGCGCCGTCGCTTGCCCAGACCGGGCCTGCTTCGCGGGGGCCTGTTGCTCGACGTTGTTGTTATTGTTGTTATTGTTGGCCTGAGCCTGACTCGGGCCTCGTGGCACGGTGTTGGCACCCGACGCGGGGTTGGCCCGACCCTTTTCATTTGGGTTATACGCAGGACCGCCCTTGCCTCTATAACCCCGTGGTTTCCCGCCGAAACAGTTCCAACCTCCACCGCCGCCTCCGCGGTTGTTACCATGGTTGTTATTCCTGTTGTCGTTGTTGTTGTTGTTCCGGTTATTATTGTTGTTTCTGTTGCTGTTGTTATTGTTGTTGTTGTTGTTGGCGGGGTTATGGGCCTGCGTCACATACGCATCCCTCGCGGCCGGCGCAACCACTTTTGCCTTCCCCTTGGCCTCGGCGACGATTTCATTGTCGGTCCTCGGTCGCGAGCTCTGGTCGGCGGCATCCTCGGCGTATACTTGGGTCGTGACCCGGGTGCACAGGCTGTCGTACGTTGTCGGATTCTCCAAGAAAATATAATTCTTGATTGCCCCGATTCTTAGGTTGCCCATGAGGGTGTCGCGTACGGACGACTCGACGACATGCGTAATTTTTGCCACCACGGTTGTGAATCTCGTGAAGAAGGCGCCCAAAGACTCGCTCTCTCCCTGTTCAATTCCGCAGAGATCCCGCATGTTCTTCTTGCGCTTCCTAGAGCCGCTGAAATGTGTGATGAAGGACTCACACAACTGGGCGAACGAGGCCACAGAGCCGATCTTAACGCTGGAGAACCATGTCATCGCGGCCTTTTCCAGGGTGGTTGGGAAGACTCGACAGAATATCGCGTCGTTATAGGCGTTGACGTTCATCTGGACCGCGAAGTGCTTCACATGCTCCTCCAGGTCCGCCGAGCCGTCAAAAAGCCCCATTTGTGGCCTTAGGAAGCCCTTGGGCATTGGCGCGTTCCGGATCTCGTCTATGAACGGAGAGGTGCTCTTGGCCTCCACCTGGGGTTGGGGCGGTGGCCGTGACTTGTGTGATCACGATCTTGAGTAGTGCACCACGCTCCCCGCTGTTTCGGACAACTCTGGGTCCTGTAGCCTCAATCGTCACGATCGGGACCGCGAGATCTGCATGGGATCTCGGGGTGGCCTCTCCGTTGACGAGCCGTTGGTGGAGGACTCGCGCTCCGGCACATGCCCAGGGACATATGCAGGTACGTACTCGAAGTGAGGTTCACCCTGGAGGGGAACGGGGACGTACGAAGAGGCGAAGCCCTGCTGGTATGCCCATAAGCCGGGTAGGGGTATGGGTTCGGGGGTGCGCCGCCCTGCTCGTAGCCTTGGAATGGGAATGGGTTTTGCGGGGCGGCGTAGGTCCATCCCGGAGGGACCACGAACGGGCAGCCCGGAGGCCCCGCGACCGTCCACTGCGCAGTTTCGGGCATGTTGTCGGGGTGTTGAGGAAAGAAATTGTTTGGGCATGCCATTTTGAGAGGATCGAAGCCAAGGTTTTCACGAATCGAGGAACTACTTAGGATGAAGAGGTTCCCACAGACGGCGCCCGTGATGAAACCCGAAATAAACAGTTCGCTAAAAGACAAGAGACGGGATTATTATATTCGATTATGCGAACACTTGCTTCTTTATTTCTGATTTCCTTTATAACGAGGTTACAAGCCAACGAGGCCTACAAACACTTGAGATTTACACCCTAAACCCCCTACGATTATTCGAGATCTCGATCTAACAATGTTTCAGATCTCCTAGTTGCTAGACGATTCTATCTCCTAAGTATCGCTTGCTTGACCCTAGTGCGAGATTGATCTGAGAAAGCGATGTTGATGACGTGAGATTGGGTAGCGAGGTCTTTGATGTGAACGAGATCTCTGCGTGACTTGAAGTCTTTTTGTGGACTTCACTTGTCTATAGCGAGGTCTTTTGAAGATGTTCCGATCACGTCGATATTCAACGAGGAAGATAGTTCTTGAATTCAAGATGTTTTTCGACCCCTTTTCCATATGAGGTTCTCCTCTATTTATAGAGGATTGGAGAGTCAAGTTTTGATCATGGTCCGATGTGGGACGCCCGAGATCAGGGCCTCTGATTGGTCTAGAGGTGAGGCGGTTGGTGATTAGCTTAGGGGAGCGGTGTTAGCTGAGTGGCTCTGGTGGGCGGGTGTGTCAGTAGAGTCGGTTACGAGGTCTAGGTCTCGTTTTGAGGTTTCGGAACCTCGGAGGACCTCGTGGGGGTAGGAACTTTTTGTTTAAATAAATGAGGGGTATGGGTGTGGGACCCAGAATCAGCCTTGGGAATCCCATCGGGTCTGTTTGTTCCTTGTACCCCGGGCCCACTTCCTACTTTACCATTTTGGACATCATCAAGAGAGATTTGAAAATACCACAACACTTTATTCACAAAATTTGACGGAAATTGCAGAGTTCGGAGAGTTTACACATAATATTTTTTAAGTTGATCGATGTTCCATGTTTTGCTCAGGGTACGTCCCTCGCTGTCTTTGAACTTGAAAGCTCCGGGCGCGACCTCCTCCCCGAGGAGGTATGGCCCCTCCCAATTGGGGTCCAGCTTGGCACCTTCGGTACGCCTCAAGACGAGGCTACCCGTGGCCAAGCACCGGGGTCTAACCTTCTTGTCGTGATACACCGCTACGTGTCGTTTGTATTCTCTGGAGCGCTGGTTGGCCACCTCGCGCAACTCGTCCCTAAATAGCAGCTCGACCCTGAGGTTGGCCTCGTTCTCTTTTTCATCGAAGTAAAAAACTCTCACCGAAGGGACCAAAGTCTCCACTGGGACTAGTGCTTCCGCCCCGTAAGTTAGTGATGTCCGCCTTTTTAGTCATGTTTTCAGGGTGTTTTTTTAGTGTGTTTGAGTCTTTTTCTTTAGTTTTGTGTTTTGTTTTGAGTAATTTATGTAGGTTTTCGTATTTTCTTAAGATATGGAGTCTATATAAGCTTTGGTGGTGTTTTGTAGGTTTCTAGAAGCTATTTGGAGCAATTTTTGAAGAAAGGAGCAAAGTCGGTGAAAGATAGCACTCAAGAATGAAGAGAAGATGAAGATTAAGCGCTCAAGTAAATTCATTGAAGATAAAGTTTGATCTTGGAAAGAGATAGAGAAATTCGTTACAAGAACATAGCAAAAAGAATTGATTCAAACGGAGTTGTAACGAATCTTCTACGCAAGTTTTACTCAAGGCTGTTCGAGGTGCTGAACAAGGTCGTTAACGACCCTGTCAAGGTCGTTAACGAGGTACCGCGAGAAGCAGCGTGTCAGAGTCGGTGCTATTAATGGGCTTTTATCCTAATTCCTTTTATGTTATTAAATAGATAGAAGGGATATATTTTATTAGAAGATATTATTTCCTTATAGTTAGATTTAGGATAGATTTATTTCCTTAAAGATAGATTTAAGATAGAATAGTTTCTCTATAAATACACTTGTCCCCTCTTTAGTTTTTTTTATCAATCATTCAAGTTAGAGGAGGAGGAGAAGAGAGGGGAGGAGACGTGTGAGAGGGAGAGACGAGTGGGATTTGTGGAGAAGAACTATCGTTTGGAATCAAAGTTGTAAGCTTTCTCTTTTATTTATTCAGTTGTTCTTTAATTATGCTTTGTGAGTAGTCTCTCTCTCTAAAGTTGGGGTTAAACCCAACAATGGTTGTGCATGCTTGTTTATGATCATGTCTTGATTGTTTTTATTGCATGAATCTTCTCTCTTGTTCTTAATCCTTGAAACGAAAGTTGATAGGAATGTCTTATTCATAGTTGAAGCGAAAGCATAAACCTTGAATCAGAATAGTCAATTTAGGGTTTTGAAGTGAAAGAGGATCTATCCTAGTTGAAGTAGAAGAGATTAGATAGTAAGTTTATTAATTTAGCGAAAGTTGATTGATTTACTTGCTTTGGTTGACGAAAGTTGACACCTTTATGTGATAAAAGCATGATCTTTGTGTTTCATTAGCGTTTGGCATGCATAATTGTTGTTGTGGTGGCACCTTTACCTTAGAATTCCTCTTTCTTTGATAAAAACCCTACCTTTAGTTGATTGCTTGCGTAATAAGTTACAAAACTTGATACTGACTATCTCCCGTGGACGAACCTGACTTCACTATACACAGCGGGGTCTTGATATAAATTTATTTGTTGTCAAGAAACCCTCATCAACAAATTGGCGCCGTTGCCGGGGAGATTTCAATAGTGCCATGTTTTGTTCGTTTTGCGTTTTTGGGACTCCACTGAGTCGGTAACGACCCCCCAGGGTCGGTACCGACCTTGCTGGGCAACCCAGTTTTCTGTGTTTTTTTGTTTATTTTCTAGGATCTCTGTTGAGTCGTTAACGACCCCCCCCCCCAGGGTCGGTAACGACCCTGTCGATAGATAGTTGTTTCTCTCTTTTTAGTTTCGGCTTTTACGGGATCACTCTAGGCTCGTTAACAACCCTATCCAGGTGCGTTAACAACCCTCGCCGAGAACCCGTTTTTGCTTTTTGATTTTTTTTGTTTTTGTTTTTGCTTACAACGTAGGATAGCTAAAGGACGTCGAGTTGTCTCTAATCCAATAAAGTAGACCCTGAACTCGAGCGTTCCCTCCACAGGAGATTAAGAGAACGTAAAGCCATGCCTACACATGAGGAACTAGCTAAGCAGATTGCTGAACTCTGTTTTGAGATAGAGGAGATCCAGAGAGAAAGGGAAACCATAGTTACTGAGGCATATGAAAAAGCTAATTACATGAGGGGTCTATATTGGAACCAAGATGATACTTTTTATACAGGGAGGAATTACAATCAGCCCACCTGGGGCAATTATGCATACGGCCAAGGGAGCCAACCTCCTCAGCAAGATCAGAGAGTTCCGCCCTACAGACCCCCGGGCTATCAAGATCCACCATCCTGGGTGCAAGGACTTTATGAAGGGATCAATGGAGTGATGAATGAAATTAATGGAGTCCAAGCAAACCTTAACAATCAAATGAAACGGTGGGGAGAGTTCGAGATTTGGAAGAAGGGCATTGACTCACAACTTTGTAACCTAGCTGAACGGACTCCAAGACCTCAAGGGCAACTTCCGGGCCGACCCGAAGAGAACCCTAGAGGACAAATTGCAGCCATGCACCTCAGAAGTGGCAAGGAGTTGCCAGATCGAGCCAAGCCTAAAGACACTGAGCACGGAAACGAAGATGATGCCCCGGTCAAGCTCGTTACCGACCCCAACAAGGTCGATAACGAGGCTCCCTAACTCGATACCGAGTCATCCATGCCAGGTAAGTCTTTTGAACCGAGCTCTCAGATCATTACCGACCCCCCAGGGTCGGTACCGACCCTCCTACAACACCGAACGACCCTCTTGTCGATTCGGTAGATCCTCAATCCGGGCTTCTCTCTATCTCGAGTCCGACAAAACTCTTCCTTTCCCGATTAAGAAGACTAATGATGTTACGAAAGGAAAGTTTAGACGGTTTGTTAAAATTCTTCAAGGTTAAATATTTCAATTCCATTTACTGACGCCCTTAATGAAATGCCTGTATACGCTAAATTTTTGAAAGAGATTTTGAGCAGGAAAAGATCTATATCAGAGATGCAAAATGAGGTCCATTGCATAAAGCTTCCTGAAAAACTCGGTGATCCAGGTAAGTTTGCAATTTCAATTGGTATTGGGACTCACCGTTTTAAAGCTCTATGTGACCTAGGTGTCAATGCAAGTTTATTACCATTATCTATCTGGACCAACGTTAACATGGGACCACTAGAGCCTGTCGAGATGAAACTCTACATGGCGGATGGATCTTCTATAAAAGCAACTGGAGTTGTTGACGATGTTCTTGTCCGAGTTGGGAAATTCTTTGTCCCAAACGACTTCATTGTGCTAGAAATGCCTGAAGACCCTGCGGTGCCAATCATTCTAGGCAGACCATTTTTAGCCACCGCAGGAGCACGTGTAGATGTCAGAAAAGGACTTCTCACATTTGATATTGGAGAAGAGAGGGTTGAATTCCATTTCAATTCGCCCATAAGTGAAGTGGCTAGTTGTAGTGCTGAGGAGCCTACCGACCCACCATGGCTCGGTAACGACCCCTCTCTAAGTACAAAAATGGAAAAATTGAATGGAGACACGCCTATCAAGGATCCTACCGACCCCCCATGAGTCGATAAAAACCCTTATCTAAAGGAAAACAAGGCGGGAGGTGGATTCAAGCCCAGTACCGAGCCACTTCCAGATCCAGAAGGGTCATTAACGACCCCCTACACCTCGGTAACGAGCTCCTTTCTGCTCGATCATGGTGAGTTTTCTTGTTCTTATCCAATCAATTCTGGTCATGATCCTTTCTCCTACCCTTGTTCTATTTCATATCCTACTGTTAGTTCTATGATGGAGTCAAAACCTCCTTGGTTTTCGGATTATACTAACCTTGTTGTAGGATTACCGAGCATACTTTGATGTTTTTCAAGCTAAGTATGGGGTTTCTTATGATCCCTTCGATACTGGATGGCATCCGCCCTAGGTAAGCTAAGGTAAGTTCGTCGGGCTAACGACGTTAAAAATAGCGCTTACGGGAGGCAACCCGCTTTTTGTTCTCGTTTTTTAGTTTTCAATTTCCTAGATCTTTTTGCTAGCTTTCTTTTGACTTGTTTTTAGGTTATATTAGTGTAGTAGGATAGAAGTTTATCTAAAGTGACTCAGGTACAAGAAGTTAAGAAGTGTTACAATAAAAGACAATCGGTGGACAAGCACGCAAGCTCGTTACCGAAGCAACAAGCTCGGTACCGACCCTTACCGGAAACCGAAGAAAAATTCAGTAATGCTCCTCAAGTGATCAATGGTTTCAAGTAGCTTTAGTTTTATTTTGTGAGTTCCGTTTTCCTTATCCTCTTTATTTCTATGTTTTAAATAGTGAGGACACTGTTTGGTTTAAGTATGGGGTATGGGAAAAGAAAACTCTGTTTTCTGTTTTTTTTTGTGTTTTTAGGATTGATAATATTCCACTTAGATGTCCTATGATATGCTTTAACTTGCTTGATCATGTAATTCCTTTAGTATGTTTGGATAGCTTTGCCTGAATCATGTTGAAAATTGTTTTATGTGGATATTTATCTTGTTTTAGTACGACCCCCTACACCTCGGTAACGAGCTCCTTTCTGCTCGATCATGGTGAGTTTTCTTGTTCTTATCCAATCAATTCTGGTCATGATCCTTTCTCCTACCCTTGTTCTATTTCATATCCTACTGTTAGTTCTATGATGGAGTCAAAACCTCCTTGGTTTTCGGATTATACTAACCTTGTTGTAGGATTACCGAGCATACTTTGATGTTTTTCAAGCTAAGTATGGGGTTTCTTATGATCCCTTCGATACTGGATGGCATCCGCCCTAGGTAAGCTAAGGTAAGTTCGTCGGGCTAACGACGTTAAAAATAGCGCTTACGGGAGGCAACCCGCTTTTTGTTTTCGTTTTTTAGTTTTCAATTTCCTAGATCTTTTTGCTAGCTTTCTTTTGACTTGTTTTTAGGTTAGATTAGTGTAGTAGGATAGAAGTTTATCTAAAGTGACTCAGGTACAAGAAGTTAAGAAGTGTTACAATAAAAGACAATCGGTGGACAAGCACGCAAGCTCGTTACCGAAGCAACAAGCTCGGTACCGACCCTTACCGGAAACCGAAGAAAAATTCAGTAATGCTCCTCAAGTGATCAATGGTTTCAAGTAGCTTTAGTTTTATTTTGTGAGTTCCGTTTTCCTTATCCTCTTTATTTCTATGTTTTAAATAGTGAGGACACTGTTTGGTTTAAGTATGGGGTATGGGAAAAGAAAACTCTGTTTTCTATTTTTTTTTGTGTTTTTAGGATTGATAATATTCCACTTAGATGTCCTATGATATGCTTTAACTTGCTTGATCATGTAATTCCTTTAGTATGTTTGGATAGCTTTGCCTGAATCATGTTGAAAATTGTTTTATGTGGATATTTATCATGTGATGAAATTGAGCACATATGATCTTAGGTAGAAGTGACTGAAATCCAACAAAAATTGCTACCTTGTGAGTTATTTTCGGCCTTATAGGGAGAACATCAAAAATCCCTCTTCTTTTAATGTGTGATTTACTCTCCTTATGCATATTATCTCTTGTCATTGCATGGTTATCTATTTCTTGAGACCTATATGAGATATTAGTTCATTGTATGTGAAGTCAGATGATAGAGAACTTACTTTTCATAAGCCCTATTAATCCCTATCCACCTTTACATGATCCTTCTTTTTGACAGCCAAGTTGAGCCTTAAGCCTTTTATTCATAGCTCCACAAAATTATTCCCTAGCCGATATAGCTTGACCCTATCCGGGGATTAGGACTTAGTATTGGTTATTGTGATGGTTTTATTGAGTGAGTTGTATTGGTTCAAGTGTGGGGTAATATGGGTTGGGTAAAGTAAGATCTTGCAGTTTATTATGTAAAAGGAGTTTTGTTCTCTGTATGCACTTACAAAGGAAGTGGAAGAAAGAAGAAAAGAAAAAAAGAAGCAGTATTTGACCTCGTTACCGACTCTGCAAGTTCGGTACCGAACCTCCCACAGAAAAAAAATGAAAATCGGAAAGGGAGGAAAAGAAAGAAAAAGAAAAAGAGCTGAATAGTGAAAACATGCATGAGCCAAATTTTCCTTGTGTTTTTTAAGCAAGATTAGTTGGGATATTAAAGGGGTTGAAAGAGATGAGTGAGCATAATGTGAGAGTGAGTTTGGTATGTTCTTTTATGAGAGTTTTGGTGTGTGAGTTTTTAGGAGTCTTTGATTCCCGGATATTATTAGCACCACATAGCCAAAATATTTCCACGCCTATTTTTCTTTACCAAGCCCCATTACAACCCGGCCGAATGAAATCTTCTATGAAGTTTTTCATTGAGCCTAAGTTTCTCTTGATGATTTTTATGTGTTTTGACATCTTTGGTGGAGAGTTTGGTGATATAAGTAACAATGGCTATGTTGATTTTTGTATTTTGGATTGAGTTGAGAGTTGTTATTCAAAGCCTAAACACTTGAGAGTTGAGAGAAACACATTACCCTTGTGAGGTTGGATTCTTGGTTGCTTTTGCTTGAGGTTGCTAATATATGTGTGATGACATTAGATTCACTTGTCTATTTTCTACTTGAGTTTTGATGTTGCTTTTTGATGAGGGCATTGACTTGATATATGTGTTGATGGTTTTGTTTGTTGTCTTGTTGATTGCTTGAGGACAAGCAAGTCTAAGTATGGGGTATTTTGATGTCCGTCTTTTTAGTCGTGTTTTCAGGGTGTTTTTTTAGTGTGTTTGAGTCTTTTTCTTTAGTTTTGTGTTTTTTTTTGAGTAATTTATGTAGGTTTTCGTATTTTCTTAAGATATGGAGTCTACATAAGCTTTGGTGGTGTTTTGTAGGTTTCTAGAAGCTATTTGGAGCATTTTTTGAAGAAAGGAGCAAAGTCGGTGAAAGATAACACTCAAGAATGGAGAGAAGATGAAGATTTAGCGCTCAAGTAAATTCATTGAAGATCAAGTTTGAGCTTGGAAAGAGATAGAGAAATTCGTTACAAGAACATAGGAAAAAGAATCGAGTCAAACGGAGTTGTAACGAATCTTCTACGCAAGTTTTACTCATGGTTGTTCGAAGTGCTGAACAGGGTCGTTAACGACCCTGTCAAGGTCGTTAACGAGGTACCGCGAGAAGCAGCGTGTCAGAGTCGGTGCTATTAATGGGATTTTATCCTATTTCCTTTTATGTTATTAGATAGATAGAAGGGATATATTTTATTAGAAGATATTATTTCCTTATAGTTAGATTTAGGATAGATTTATTTCCTTAAAGATAGATTTAAGATAGAATAGTTTCTCTATAAATACACTTGTCCCCTCTTTAGTTTTTTTTTATCAATCATTCAAGTTAGAGGAGGAGGAGAAGAGAGGAGACGTGTGAGAGGGAGAGACGAGTGGGATTTGTGGAGAAGAACTATCGTTTGGATTTAAAGTTGTAAGCTTTCTCTTTTATTTATTCAGTTGTTCTTTAATTATGCTTTGTGAGTAGTCTCTCTCTCTAAGGTTGGGGTTAAACCCAACAATGGTTGTGCATGCTTGTTTATGATCATGTCTTGATTGTTTTTATTGCATGAATCTTCTCTCTTGTTCTTAATCCTTGAAACGAAAGTTGATAGGAATGTCTTATTCATAGTTGAAGCGAAAGCATAAACCTTGAATCAGAATAGTCAATTTAGGGTTTTGAAGTGAAAGCGGATCTATCCTAGTTGAAGTAGAAGAGATTAGATAGTAAGTTTATTAATTTAGCGAAAGTTGATTGATTTACTTGCTTTGGTTGACGAAAGTTGACACCTTTATGTGATAAAAGCATGATCTTTGTGTTTCATTAGCGTTTGGCATGCATAATTGTTGTTGTGGTGGCACCTTTACCTTAGAATTCCTCTTTCTTTGATAAAAACCCTACCTTTAGTTGATTGCTTGCGTAATAAGTTACAAAACTTGATACTGACTATCTCCCGTGGATGAACCTGACTTCGCTATACACGGCGGGGTCTTGATATAAATTTATTTGTTGTCAAGAAACCCTATCAACAGTTAGAGCGAAAGGCGTTTCTCCCGTTGCGCGACGCGTGGTGGTGCGATATGTTCATAGGAGGAGAGGGAGAAGCTCCGCCCAACGACCCTGCGCCATGCCCAGGCGCTTCTTTAGATCGAACAGGATGCGGGCATTGACGTTCTCTACCTGGCCGTTGGACTGGGGGTGGGCCACGGTCAGTCATGATGGTCATGGGAACGCCAAAGCGGCGAACGAGGTTCTTCTGCAGGAAGTCGCAAACCTTTGTCCCAGTGATCTTTGCCATTGCTTGCGCCTCGACCCACTTCGTGAAATAATCGACGATGACCAAGATGTACCGCACCTGGCCAACAACCTTGGGAAAGGGGCCGAGGATGTCCATTCCCCACATCGCGAAGGGGCACGGTGCATGGATGGAGCGAAGACGCGAGGTCGGGGCGTGCTGGATGTTACCGTGCTTCTGAAACCCATCACATCTCTGGACATAGGTCCTTGCGTCCTATCGGAGAGTGGGCCAAAAGTATCCCAAATGGGTGATTTTATGTGACAGGGCTCGCGACCCTGGGTGGCCGCCACTGACCCCCTCGTGTGCCTCGTAGAGGATATGCTCCGTGAAATCGGTCGACACACACATCAAGTTGGGCTCCGCATAGCCTCGGCGATAGAGCCAGCCGCCGATGACGCAATAGCGTGCCGCTAGCATTTTCAACTTTCGGGCCTCTGCGGGGTCCTATGGGAGGACGCCGCTTTCCACGTATCGCGTGATCGGGATCCTCTAGTCCCCAGTGATAACAGAGAGAACCTTGCTGGTTACACCCCGCGAGAGTTTTCTTTCAACCATCACGCGATTCCCTACCTCCAAGGGGAGGGCAGAGCCCAACCTCGCGAGAGCATCCGCCTTCGTGTTCGAGGATCGCGGGATGGACTCCACCGCAAAAGTTTCTAGGCACGACACCAAGGCCTTAACCTTCCCTCGGTACGCAGGCAGGAACCCCGTCCGGGTGTCGTATTGCCCGTTGAGTTGACGCGCAACCAGCTCGGAGTCGGTGTAGACCCTGATTTTGCGGGCTCCACTGAGGAGCGCCATCTCTATCCCGTCTATCATGGCCTCATACTCGGCCTCGTTGTTGGTGGCATCGAAGGCGAAGTTAAGGGCGTACTCCGTTTCGATCGAGGGACCGGAGAGGAATACGCCAGCCCCGCCACCGGCATCACATCATGAACCATCAACGAATACCTTCCACTCCTCCGAGCTTGCATCATTTTCGGGGAAGGTGACCTCCACCATGAAGTCAGTGAGGGCTTGTCCCTTCATTGCGGTCCTAGGGAGGTAGCTGATGTCGAACTCGGAGAGCTTGACTGCTCACTTCGTCATTCACCCGGAGAGGGCGGGTTGGTGGAGGATTTGTCGAAGTGGGAGGTCAGAGAGGACCTGAATGGGATGCGCGTGGAAGTAGGGGCGCATGCGCCTGGCGACGGTCACGACAGCCAGTGCCATCTTCTCCGCCGGGGAGTATCGCTGCTCCGCAGGCTGGAGCACGCGACTTGTGAAGTAGACTGGGTGCGTGGCTTTTCTGGTTAGCACCGCGCTGACCGTCTCCGGGCTTACCGTCACATATAACTGCAAGTCCTCGCCTGCCATTGGAGGTGACAACGTAGGGAGCTTTGATAGGAAGACTTTTAACTCGGAGAAAGCGAGCTCTATCCCCTCGTCCCAAACAAACTTGTTGTTCTTCTCAAGGGCAGCAAAAAAGGGCAGAGACTTGTCCGCCAAGCGGGATTGTGGTGACCTCATTGAGAGGATTGATTCGACCTTGGCGGGATTAACGTCGATCCCACGCTCGCTGATCATGAAGCCTAGAAACTTCCCCGATGACACGCCGAAGACGCACTTCTCGGGGTTCAGGCTGAGATGATTGTGCCTGAGGGTCACGAAGACCTCGTAAAGATCGACCAGATGCTCTTCGGGGCTTTTGCTCCACACCACGATGTCGTCGACGTAGGCCGACACGTTTCTCCCCAAATGGGTTTTGAAGACCCGGTCAACGAGACGCTAGAAGGTCGCCCCTGCATTTTTAAGGCCGAAGGGCATGACCTTATAGCAGTACGTACCCCGCTGCGTGATGAAGGACGTCTCCTCCTCGTCACGCGGACTCATCGAGATCTGATTGTATCCTGAGTACGCGTCGAGGAAACTCAAGACCCTGTGCCCCGCGGTTGAATTAACTAGTTCGTCGATCAAGGGTAGGGGGTAGGTGTCTTTGGGGCACGCTTTGTTGAGGAGTTTGAAGTCCACGCACATCCGCTACTTGACGTTGGCCTTTTTGACCAGCACGACGTTGGACAACCATTTCGGGTACTAGACCTCGCGGATAAACCCCGCGGCCAGCAGCTTAGCCACCTCATCATTCGCAGCGTTTGCCCTTTCCTCGTTCATCTTCCTCCGTCGTTGCACAATAGGGCGGGTGGTGACGTCAACGTTCAAGGAGTGTTAGGCCACAGTGCGCGGGACGTCGCGGAGGTCCTTGGCGGTCCACGCAAATGCATCGCGGAATCTGGACAGCAGGGCCTCCAGCGACTCCGCCGATTTCTCGGAGAGACACTCTCCCAAGTAGATCTTCTCGAACTCATTCCCGAAGGGGGTAACCACCCTTCTTTCTACCTCGGGGATGGGGACCGTGTCGGGGGACTCCACCATGAACACCGGACATTTTTGTTTTGCCGAGGTCGCATAGCAGACGCGATCCTCCTCCTGGTTGCCCTTTACCTCTCCAACCCCGCCGTCAACGGGGAATTTCATCTTCAGGTGATAGATGGAGACTACCGCCTGGAATTTCATCAGGGATACCCTCCTGATGATTGCATTCCACACAGAAGGCAAGTGTACCACCGTGAACTCCATCATCTCAGTCCTCCTTGTGGAGCCGGTGCCCAACGTCATCCAAAGGTCTATGAGACCTGCCACGTCGACCTCGTCTCCCGAGAAGGAGGTGAGCTTCCCAACGTAGGGTTTCAAGGATGTTTCGGAGATTCCCAATTGCTCGAATGCGCCGTAGTACATGATGTCCACGGAGGATCCCGTGTCCACCAGCACTCGCTTCACCATTTTCGAGCCCACTTGAGTGTGCACCACGAAGGGGTCAAAGTGCGGCATGTGGAGTCCCTCGGCATCTTCGGAGGTGAAGGCCAAGCCTACGTGAGACCGCGAGGTCTGGGCAACGCTAAATACCGAGGGCTCATGATTGCTTGCCCTCTCGTACCTCTTTCTTTTTGCCTGGCTTGATTCAGCCAGCGATGGTCCACCCGAGATGGTATGGATATACCAATCGGGTGTTGTTGTCTGCTCAGACCGTGCCTGCTTTGCGGGAGCCTGCTGCTCGACGTTGTTGGCCTGAGCTTAACTCGGGCCTCGTGGTACGGTGTTGGCGCCTAACGCGGGGTTGGCACGTCCCTTTTCGTTTGGGTTGTACAAAGGGCCGCCCTTGCCCCTATAGCCTCGTTGCTTTCCGCCGAAGCAGTTCCAATTGCCACCGTGGTTGTTGTTGCGGTTGGCGTCGTTCTCGTTTTTATTCTTGTTGTTGCTTTTGTTGTTGTTGTTATAGTTCCTGTTGTTGTTATTGTTGACAGGGTTTTGGTCCTGCGTTACATACGCATCCCTCGCGGGCGGTGCGGCCACCTTCGCCTTTTCTTTAGCCTCAGCGATGATTTCCTTGTCGGTCTTCAGTCGCGAGCTCTGGTTTGCGGCATCCTCGACATACACCTGGGACGTGATCCGGGCGCACAGGCTGTCGTACTTCGTTGGGCATTTCAAGAAAATGTAAGTCTTGAAAAGCCCCGGACACAGGTTGCCCATGAGGGTATCTCTCACCGACGATTCGTCGATGTGTGCGATCTCCGCTACTACGGTGGTGAACCTCGTGAAGAAGGTGCCCAACAACTCGCCCTCTCCCTGCTCAATACCGCGAAGATCCCGCATGTTCTTCTTGCGCTTCCTTGAGTCGCTGAAGTGCGTGACAAAGGATTCACACAGCTGAGCGAACGAGGCCACAGACCCTATCTTGAGGCTTATGAACCACGTCATCGCGGCCTTGTCCAGGGTAGTTGGGAAGATGCGGCAAAATATGGCGTCATTGTAGGAGTTGACATTCATTTGGACAGCAAAGTGCTTCACGTGCTCCTCCGGGTCAGCCGTGCCGTCGTAGAGCCCCATTTGTGGCCAATGGAAACCTTTGGGCATAGGCGCCTCCTGAATCTCGTCCACGAAGGGGGAACGGCATCCGGCCTCAATGGGTTGACGTCGCGACCTCGGTTTGAGGGAGCGCATTGGCGTCGTTAGCCTTGATTTGAGGGGATGCATAACACTCCCCGCCGTTTCGGACAACTCTGTGTCCTGCATTCTCGAACGTCGTGAGCGGGACAGCGAAATCTGCATGGGATCCCCGGGAGGCCTCTCCGTCGATGAGCCGTTGGTGGAAGTCTCGTGTCCCGGCACATGCCCAGGGACGTACGCAGGTACGTACTCGGAGTGGGGTTGCCCCGGGGGGAACAGGGACGTATGAAGGGGCAAAGCCCTGCTGGTACTGCCCATAACCCGGGTAGGGATATGGGTTTGGGGGTTCACCGCCCGGCTCGTACCCTTGGAATGGGTAGGGGTTTTGTGGGGCGGTGTACGTCCAACCCGAGGGACCACGAACGGGCAGCCCGGAGGTCCTGCGCCCATCCACTGCGTGGTTTCGGGCATGTTATCGGGGTGTTGGGGGAAGAAATTGTTTGGGCAAGCCATTTTGAGGGGATCAAAGCCAAGGTTTGCACAAATCGAGAAACTGCTTAGGATGAAGAGGTTCCCACAGACGGCGCCAGTGATGAAACCCGAAATAAAACGTCGCTAGAAGACAAGAAACGAGATTCTATTATTCGATTGTGCAAATACTTGCTCTTTATTTATTGTTTTCTTACAGCGAGGTTACAAGCAAATGAGGTTTACAACTTAGACCTCCTAAGAGTATTTGAGATCTCGATCTAACAAGGTTCGAGATCTCCTAATCACTACGAGATTCTACTACCCACAGGCCGCTTGATGGACTCCGGTAGCGAGGTTGAGCTTCGAGTTTTGAGTATGGTGATGATGGCTTGCGAGATGATGCAGCGAGGTCTTTGGTGTGAGCGAAAGTCTGTGTGACTTGAAGTCCTTTTGTGGACTTCACTTGTCTATAGCGAGGTCTTTTGACGATGTTTAAACACGTCGATCTTCAACGAGCAAGATAGTTCTTGAGTTCAAGATGTTTTTCGACCCCTTGCTTCCAACGAGGTTCTCCTCTATTTATAGAGAATTGAGGGGTCGTGTTTCAGTGTTTACTCGATGTGGGATGCTCGAGATTAGGGCCTCTGATTGGTCTGGAGGTGAGGCAGCCGATGATTGGTTGGGAAGAACGGCGACAGCTGAGTGGTTCAGGCGGGCGGGGATGTCAGCTAAGTCGGCAACGAGGTTTTGACCTCGTCCCCGAGGTCTCGGAAGACCTCGTGTGGATGGGGATTTTGTTAAAATAAAAGGTGGGCATGGTTGTGGGCCCCGGAATCCACCTTGGGAATCCCGTCGGGCCCGTTTATTCCTCGTACCCCGGGCCCACTTCCTGTTCTACTATTTTGAGCACCATCGGTTCTCATTGCTAATAAATGCTCTAGGGGAATCAAGTAGTACTTGTGATGACCCTAATTCTTATTTATTCAAAAATAATGATAAAAAACGTACTTATTGATTATTCAAACCCGTTATAATACATGTAGCATTATTTGGTCAGTGCTATGTTAGGTAGGTAAAGAGAGGTGCGAACTGACATGCTAATTAAGAATTGAAACTTTCTTCTAGAATTAGGAATTGAAACTTTTTTTCCTCTCGAACTAAACTTAAATCTTCTTTACAACACAAGCACTCAAGCAGGGTCTAAAATTGAGGGAGTTAAGCGGACGAAGAGGGAGGAGAATGTCAGGAGTTAAGAGGACGAAGTTGGGATCTCAGGGGTTGGAGGTTTCGGGCCAAGGGCTCGGGTGTATGGGCATGTCTGCCTTCTACGGCCCGGCCAAGCCCGATGAAGACATGATAGATCTCATTCACTATGCTATCAACAATGGTATCACCTTCCTTGACACCTCTGATATCTACGGCCCTCACACCAATGAAATTCTCATCGGCAAGGTACTTCATTTTACTACTTCTGTTATGAGCTATCATCAATTTTAGCTCTTCATGTGGGTGTTGTTTAATTTCAATGGATACACAGTGTTTGTTGTTTATGTGAGATATGATGAAATTTCGATTGCTTTTACTGGGTTAAGATTGTTACGAGTGCTAATTTGATCTGGGTCATGACCAATTTCAGCTAATTTCGCGTGGGTGTTGGTTATTTTGAAACTAATTTAACAATGTCTTGTTCGAGTCCAACCTCCAAACATGCTAATTAGATGTCTGCATTCATAGCTTGCACTGTTTTGGTGACATTTCTTCTTGAAAGTTATTCTTATAAGCATTTAGATTAAAGCTATTTTTAACCACTCACTGCTATTGCTTGACATGCCAAAAATGGGTTCATATTGAGTAATCTTGCCAAATCTAATCATTTTTCCATGGGTGGTTTTGGGGATTGAGTTCTAGGCTCTGAAAGGTGGGATGAGGGAGAAGGCGGAGTTGGCTACAAAATTTGCAGTCGTTTACGAGGAGGGTAAGAGGAAAATCAGAGGAGATCCAGCCTATGTGAGGGCGGCTTGTGAGGCGAGCTTGAAGCGCCTTGACATCAATTGCATTGATCTCTACTATCAGCACAGAGTTGATACCACAGTGCCCATTGAAATCACGGTTTGTATCTTTCTGTAGTTCTTATTGCTATACAGCTTCCATTTAACTTATACCAAATATGTGCCGTGGGGAATTGTGAGTATTATTATGGACTAGAAATTAGTTAATATGGTACAAGACATTGTATAAATGGGTTTGTTGCCTCATTCTGTAGTTGAGATTGCTATATAACTTATTAGGGCTTGTACCATATTTATGGTATGGATTGTTTTTTTTCGTATTATGGCATAGCAATTGATACTCACGACACATTGTATTCATGGTTATGAGATCTTCAAATTCCTAAGCTCATCGTGGCAAACAAGGGTACTTGTTTTTGCAACTGTTAGAAAACAGCAATGATTTATAGGAAAGCCTTATAGCTGATTGTAAGATTATTAATGTGACTACTGTGATGTTACCAAATTGAATAGTGGAGCAACCTTTATATAGAAAATTGATTGACCTAAGCTTCGTTTATTGAACATACCATTTTCCTTTGCACAGGCTGCCTTTGTTATCATTTAGTATCCATGCCATCCAATGAAATCATCAAGTCATTTGGAAATTTGAAAATTTTTAACTTTTTATTGGCAGATGGGAGAGCTGAAGAAACTAGTGGAAGAGGGCAAGATTAAGTACATTGGTCTGTCTGAAGCATCTGCTTCAACCATCAGAAGGGCACATGCCGTCCACCCTGTCACAGCAGTTCAGCTCGAATGGTCCTTGTGGACGAGAGATGTTGAGGAAGAAATTATCCCCACTTGCAGGTAAAAAAGTTATATATAGACACACACACACACACACACACACATGTTGTAAGCACTAAGCAGTGGTAAAGAAACTGATGCGGAATTAATACATGCATTCACTATAAATCAGGGAGCTTGGTATTGGAATTGTGGCATATAGTCCTCTAGGCAGAGGATTCTTCTCTTATGGACCCTCTATGGTTCAAAACATGACAAAGGAAGATTTCCGACAGGTTTGTTAAGGGCGTGTTTGGTGTCCACTCTTTAAACATTATTCAAACATTGAAATGCAAGCTTCAGTTGCTATTTTTTTTTCTTTCTTTGTGTAGCATCTGCCAAGGTTCCAGCCCGAGAATCTAGAGCACAACAAACGTATATTCGAGCGAGTATCTGAAATAGCATCAAGAAAGGGATGCACACCGGGACAGCTGGCGCTTGCTTGGGTTCATCACCAAGGAGACGACGTGGTCCCCATCCCAGGTACAACAAAGATCGAAAACCTGAAGCAAAACATCGGGGCGTTGTCGGTGAAACTGAGTCCCGAAGAGATGTCTGAGCTAGAAGCGCTAGCTGCTGCAGATGCTGTTAAAGGTGAAAGGTATGGAGGTAACTCCACAACTTATGAGGATTCTGAGACTCCTCCATTTTCCTCGTGGAAACCCGAGTAAGCTGCGTTTCTTCCTAATATGGTTGATTGAATAAATAGTGCATTTTTTTTTAATATTGAAACAAAAATATTGGATGAGAAGTACTATGCTTGATGTAATCTGCCTTGAGTTTGTTAAGTTAGTTGACGACCTCTCTAACTTGGAGAAAACTTGCATTTGACTACTTTTTCTGGGTGCAAACTTGCAAGTGATAGCTTGGTGAAGCTATTTCTCCGGTCTATTGACAAGTTCATCCCTTACAGAAATAAAATTACAACAAATACTGTGTATCTCAACTATCAGCCATGGCCCATGGGTAGTGTTTTTTTAGCGCATCCCTATTTTTGCTTGTAGCAAATGATGTTATGTATTTTGTCGGATAGAAATGAATGGACAATTTGTTAGTCGAAAATGCACGGACAAGTGAATTCGTCATCCTAAAAATATGACTTTTCCATATTAAGTAGATTCAATCCTGCACTAATAATATAAGCAACATTATTCCAACCAAAAATACATAAAAATATACTCCGTGTTACTTTTGCTTTAGGCATATTTACAAGTACCAAATATTGTCCTATTATTTATCATAACTAGTACTGTACTATTTACAAAAATATTCTGTATTTTTTTTAACCTTGTATTGTAATCTCTATATAATCTATATACTTTGCAATACAGCAGCGGCAATCCATGGTGGGTGGGACACATAAGTTCATATCCTAATATATAATTCTGCCTATTGATTATTGAATTTTTTTATTAAAAAACCCACATTATAATATAAGCAACATTATTCCATCCAACAAAATCGTCAATGCTTAGGTCAAGAGAGGCGCCACTTTGTACGGTCCTATGCCCAAACTTAATTCAAAATCATTTCTCCGAGATTCCTTAAACTGTATAAATACTACTCAAGCCCTCCTTTATCTAAAATAAGTATCACACAAACACAGCATAATAAGCATCACATAGAAGGATGTCAGGAGTTAGGAGGATGAAGTTGGGGTCTCAAGGATTGGAGATTTCGGGCCAAGGTCTCGGGTGCATGGGCATGTCTGCCTTCTACGGCCCGCCCAAGCCCGAAGAAGACATGATTGATCTCATTCACCATGCTATCAACAATGGTATCACCTTCCTTGACACCTCTGATGTCTACGGCCCTCACACCAATGAAATTCTCCTCGGCAAGGTATTTCATTTCAGTATTTCGATCAGTAATTCAATCATTTTTTTTCAATTGGTGCATGGTTGTGGTGATTGAATTATATAGGCTCTTAAAGGCGGGATGAGGGACAAGGTGGAGTTGGCTACCAAATTTGGAATTTTTTACGATGAGGGTGAGATGAAAATCAGAGGTGATCCCGCCTATGTGAGGGCAGCTTGTGAGGCGAGCTTGAAGCGTCTTGGTGTCGATTACATTGATCTCTATTATCAACACAGAATTGATACCACTGTCCCCATTGAAATCACGGTTTGTTTCCTCCCCTTTCTTTCTGTAGTTGATACTTGTTGGGTGTCAATTGTAAACCTCTCACATCAGAAGTGAGAAAGATCCAAATCTAGTGTATAAGTAGCCTTAAGCTTGTACAAAAATAGTGCTAGGAGATTTTTTTTTAAGAGAAATTTGGACTAGCTAGGAATTAATATGTTATCTCACAATGTTATCCATGGATATGAAACTCCTTATTCTTGCAACTTTTGAAGTTCCATACTTTAGGTGTTTATGGGAATTGCTACAAATTATTCATTTTGGTATTGGTTTTGCAGATGGGAGAGCTGAAGAAACTAGTGGAAGAGGGCAAGATTAAGTACATTGGTCTTTCTGAAGCCTCTGCTTCAACCATCAGAAGGGCACACGCCGTCCACCCTATAACAGCAGTTCAGCTCGAATGGTCCTTGTGGACGAGAGATGTCGAGGAAGAAATTATCCCCACTTGCAGGTAAATATATATAGTTACATGTATATATCGGTCTTTCTATCCTATGACCTTCGGGTGCATGATCAGGATCTAGATTTGTAAGCTAAAATTCTAAATTGAAAAACATAAACTCTATTAAAAAAATATTCGACAGAATCCTTAATAAAAGATTCATATTATGTTTTTAAAGATGTATTTGTATCAATACATGTAAAAGACTTATCAAACATTGAAATATACGTTCTCTATATATTAGGGAACTTGGCATAGGAATCGTGGCATACAGTCCTCTAGGAAGAGGATTCCTCTCTCGCGGACCCTCTATGGTTGAGAACATGCCAAAGGAAGATTTCCGACAGGTTTGTAAAGAACGCGTTTGTTCTTCACTCATTGAAGTGTTTCTAATTTTAACTCTATGCTAAACTGATCAATACATATGGTTTTTTTTCCTTCCTTTGTGTATATAGCTTCTCCCGAGGTTCCAGCCAGAGAGTTTGGAGCACAACAAACGCATATTCGAACGAGTTTCTGAAATAGCATCAAAGAAGGGATGCACGCCCGCACAGTTGGCGCTTGCTTGGGTTCATCACCAAGGAGACGACGTGGTCCCCATCCCAGGGACCACCAAGATCGAAAACCTGAAGCAAAATGTCGGTGCGTTGTTGGTGAAACTAAGTCCTGAAGAGATGTCTGAGCTAGAAGCATTAGCTGCTGCGGATGCTGTTAAGGGTGATAGATATGGAGGTACCACAACAACTCATGAAGATTCCGACACTCCTCCATTGTCTTCATGGAGACCCGAATAAGTTGTGTTTGTCCGTAATGGCCATGTTTTCATGGATGAGAAGTATTATGAATAAAATCATGGATGAGAGAAGTATTATGAATATCAGAATATAGGAGTGTGATGTATGTATGGATTTGGATCGTCATTGTCTATTGATGTAGTATTTGAATAAAGAATCTTTCTCAAGGATTCTGTGGAACATGGGTGATTGTCGATTGCAAAGTTGGAGCTAGAGCAAGCAATGGCGTGGAATGGAGCAATTTGATTCAATCATCCATATTCTGCATTTTCTACATAAAAGTCAATTTGTTGACTTCTAGCTTTATCTTTGTGTTCTTTACGTTTTAATAATTAGCTTGGATCGGGTTTGTTAGCTAACCGGTTCCACTATATATATGAGGCCCAATCTTTCCTTTTAGGGTAACTTGTTCCCCAATTCTCTAGAGAGAATGCAGATTGTTCCATTGAGCTTGAAAGCTCCATGACTATGCTGTGTTGATTTCCCTTTCGTTTTCAATATAGATTCAGTTGAATCATCTTGTGTTGCTATTTTTTGCTTCTGCACTTGTTATTTTACCTAGTTCACAAAATTCTTCATGGTATCAGAGCATTGAGAAGATTTTTATGAAATCAATGTCGTTGTTTTGCTCGTTTTCCTTCATTGCGCTACTACTTGATGTTGATTATCATGACGAACAACAAGGAGAAGGAAGTTGCTCGTGAACATGATCACATCTCACTCATGTCAGATCCCTTGATGCTTGGGAATTCTGATTATCCAGGAATGTGTCTCACGAACACACCGTCCGATGGCACGAATTTTCTGCCATGGAGTCGCCAGATCGAGAGAGCGTTGATGGCTAAGTTGAAGTATCGGTTCATTGATGGCATAGAGAAGAAGCCAGATTTCGGATCCACAGAGTTTGGTCGATGGAAACGGTGCGATTCCATGGTGGCCTGCTGGATCCTCAATTCCATGAGCCCCGACATTTCAGGTGCGTTTATCTACACTGATTCTGCTCGTATGTTGTGGCTAGAGATATGTGAGAGGTATTATCAAAGTAGTTGTCCCATGATTTATGAGCTTCAACAAGAATTGTCTCGGTTGAGCTAGACCTGGGTCCGGTTCCGGTTCCTCGGAACCATGGAACCGGAACCGGCCTTGGCCCGGTTCCCCGGTTCCGGTCCCGGTTCCGGCCCAGTTCCGGTTCTGAGGCCGGTTCCTCCCGGTTCCGGTTCCGGTTCGGAACCGGAAATAATAATAAAAAATTTAAAAAATAAATAAATTTTGACCTCTGGAAGAAAACCGCGGTCGCGGTCCAATGCGCCGCGATCGCGGTTAACCAAATCGCGATCGCGGTCATCCAAACCGCGGTCGCGGTTTGGTTATTTTTTATTTTTTTTTGGGGCGGAACCGGCGGTTCCACCCGGTTTGGAACCGCCGGTTCCCCGGTTCCGGGGGTGGACGAACCGGAACCGGAACCGTCCCGGGAACCGGAACCGGCGGTTCCGGAACCGGGACCGCCGGTTCCGGTTCCAGCCGGTTTCCCGCCGGTTCGCCGGTTCCCCCGGAACCGGACCCATGTCTAGGTTGAGCCAATGAATTCAGTCTTTTACAGCGTTCTATGTTCAATTGAAAGACTTGTGGGATCAATTGGACAATCTGACTGGTTTCCCCACATGTGCTTGCATGTGGAGCTTTCGAAACTTGCAAATGCAATGCTCTAGCCAAGGTGCTTGAGATGAGCAATACAACAAAACTGATGCAGTTTTTCTCAAACTTAATAGTGATTTTGATGCCATTAAGAGTCATCTTCTGAGCATGGATCCTCTCCTCAATGTCAACAAAGCTTATAACATTGTGAAACAAGTTGAGGCTCAAAAGAGGGTTTCTACTGGTCTCAATCTTGACCACACAACGTTCATGGCAAACCAGGGCAGTAGCTCCAAGCCTCCAAGACTGGTGGTAAAGAAAGCGATGGACACAAGAGTGGCAGCTCCAGTGGGGAGAAACGAGATTTCAAGAGAGCTAAAGGGTACGAGGAGAGGTATTGTACTCACTGCAAAGAGAAAGGGCACACAAAGGACAATTGTTTTGAACTAGTTGGTTTCCCTGATTGGTTCAAGGCAGTGGCGGACCCAGGAATTTTCGAAAGGGGGCGAGAATTCTTAATAAAATTTATGTACGATATCGCTTAATATGTTGAAAATTACAAGTAATTACAAGAAAATAGGGAGAAAAAAGTCCTTAATTATAAGAAAATCCTTCTTAATATACACATCAATATTACTAATAATAGAGTTATTTTGGGCTTAATATAGCTACATTTTGTTGGGATTATGGAGCCTGATTCGGGATTAGGCGGAATAGAGATAAAGGCGGAAAAAGAAGAAGCGAAGACGAAACGAAAGGGCTCGAGAGAAGACCGTCGACGCGGGCTTGGAGTAGGGGGCGCGACCACAACACCACACTAGTGCCCGCGCTAAGGTGACAAAAGCCAGCCGCGGTCGGAGAGGTTGTGGGGCGCCGTGACCGCGCCTCGGTGGAGCGCGACCGCATTTCCGGGGTTTGTGACTGCGCCGCGTTGGGCGTTTTTTCCACGTCGGATTCCGAGGGTTTCGTGTCTTGCAAGGCTTCGGGTTATTTTTGGTAGATAAGATTTTCTATCATTAATGGATATAAGATATAAGATATTAGGAGAGAATAATATCTAGGGGATATTGAAATATTCTATCCTTGCATATATCTTGTAATATCTTATTTCTATCTTTTAGGCCTTATTTTCTCTATTTAAACCCAACTAGGTTATTGTAATTGGTGTGCTGAAAACCTGAAAGGCTAGAGGGGAAAAATTCAGAGTGCTAGAGAGGTTAGGTTAGGTTGATCAGATCAGTGTAGATCAGTGGGTCAGGTCTTGAAATCCTCAGATCTAGTGAAGGTCCCTGGCTTGGTAGTGCCCCAGACGTAGTCATTCTGACGAACTGGGTCAACAAATCTCTTGTCTTCCTTTATTGTTTATTTCTGATTTCTCTTGTGGATCTGTGTTGCCGTTATTATTGCCAGTAGGTGATCGAATTTCCCAACAACTGATATCAGAGCTACAGGTTCCTATAGTTGCAATGGACGTAAAGATTCTTGTGGAGAAGTTTGATGGAACTGGTGGGAGCAAGACGGTGGTTCCTAGTAGGCAGGAGGCCCTGAAGGAAGATTCACGGTTCAATGGTCAGGAGATCATTGAGGAACATGATAGGGAGTCAACTCCTAACTCTTATCAGATGTTGAAACATGAGCCAAAAGACTATCCAAAGGGCAGGAAAGTCAGGTGGGCTGACATGGTGGAGGAGGAAGCTTGCAAGGAGAAGTCCATACGACAGGTGTCGAGTATGGTGGGAGAAAACCTTGATGACAAGCTTGAGGAACTGAGGCCTAGCACGGCTTCAGACGGGCTTACGTAAGTTGGAGGCCCGACACTACCAAGACTGAAAGGACTCTGCTGAAAAAGAAGACAATTACAATTGGAACCAGTCTCCAGGTGGGAGATTGTTGGGATTATGGAGCTTGATTCGGGATTAGGCGGAATAGAGATAAAGGCGGAAAAGAAGAAGCGAAGACGGAACGAAAGGGCTCGAGAGAAGACCGTTGACGCGGGCTTGGAGCAGGGGGCGCGACCGCGACAGCACGCCGGTGCCCGCGCTAAGGCGATTGAAGCCAACCGCGGTCGGAGAGGCAGGAGCACGCCGCGCTACGGGGTGCCGCGACCGCGCCTCGGTGGAGTGCGACCGCGCTGTCGGGGTTTGTGACCGCGCTGCGTTGGGCGTTGTTTCCGCGTCGGATTTCGAGGGTTTCGTGTCTTGCAAGGCTTCGGGTTATTTTTGGTAGATAAGATTTTCTATCATTAATGGATATAAGATATAGGATATTAGGAGAGAATAATATCTAGGGGATATTGAAATATTCTATCCTTGCATATAGCTTGTAATATCTTATTTCTATCTTTTAGGCCTTATTTTCTCTATTTAAACCCAACTAGGTTATTGTAATTGGTGTGCTGAAAACCTAAAAGGCTAGAGGGGGGAAATTCAGAGTGCTAGAGAGGTTAGGTTAGACTGATCAGATCAGTGTAGATCAGTGGGTCAGGTCTTGTAATCCTCAGATCTAGTGAAAGTCTCTGGCTTGGTAGTGCCCCCAGACGTAGTCACTCTGACGAACCGCGTCAACAAATCTCTTGTCTTCCTTTATTGTTTATTTCTGATTTCTCTTGTGGATTTGTGTTGTCGTTATTATTGCCAGTAGGTGATCGAATTTCCCAACACATTTGAATTGTTATTGATATTTAGATACCCCGAAGAATTTTTTGAAAACTCAATTATTAGATTGTCAATGTTTTACCTCAAATAATTTTATTATTAGTAATTCTAAGGAAAAATACTTCAATTAAATAAAATTAATTTAACCAATTATTCTATACAAAATCAATTTTTTTTCAAACAAAAAAAAATTCAAATCAAAATTAATTAAATCCTAAAGCTTGAGTTTTCATGATTTGTGTATAAATTATCAAATGTACGTTCTGTGTAAGTGATTAATGTGCTTGTTTGATTTTTGTAATGGGCCTCATCTTTTTGTAGTGGACCGGCCTTGTTCAAATTAGGATTTTAAAAAAAGTAATGTTCAATGTTAGTGAAATCGAACGGGGTATTTTTAAACAAGTGTAGTAGTAGCGGGCCTCTCTATTTTAATTAAAATAAGAAAAGGGTTGTCTTCTTTCAAGAGTTGTTCACCATTTTTACAAATCTGGGGAAGGAGCGGCTCTTGCCTTCAACCGTTCTTCTTCATATGTAAAATCAGTGGCTCCTTGGGGGGAAGGGGGGACGGCCGCCCCCTCAAGCCCCCTGGGTCCGCCACTAGTTCAAGGGAAAGAGAGCAAAGAAGGAACATCGAGTTGCAGCTAATGTTGAGGTTGAGAACTACTCTGTTGGAGATACACCAGTGGAGACTGGAAATGGATTAGATCAAAGAGTGGAGTTGGACCATCAGATGAAGCAAGTGGTCACCAATCTCAACAATGCTTGTAATGATCTCATGAAAGAATTTCGACCAGAGAGAGCAATGAATGTTGTGACCAAAACTAACAAAAACAACTATCATTTTTCAAGTATAAGTGTCTCAGTTTTAAATGCAGCACATCATGATTATGATGATTGGATAGTTGACAGTGGTGCCTCTGATCATATGACATCTTATTTTGATTTATTAATTGCTCCACATTTAGTTAATTATCCTATACATATTGTGTTGCTTGATGGATCTTCTAAAACAGTTGAGACCATTGGAGATGACTTGATACTTAAGGATGTCCTCTATGTTCCTACTTTTAAGTATAATTTACTATATGTTAGTAAATTAGTTGGTGATGGAAAGCTGAGTGCCCATTTTCACAAAGAGTATTGTTCTCTACAAGACCTTTTGAGTGACAAGTGTGTTGGAGTGGGCATAGGAACGGGAGGACTCTATAGGATCAAAGCAGCAGAAAAGGGGAAAGAAGTTTCAGTTTCTCAAGTTTTAAATAAAGTTTGTAGCAATAGTTTTGATGCAAACAATTTAGACCTTTTACATCAAAGGTTGGGGCATGTCTCAGTCTCAAAAATGGTACATTTGCCTGGTTGTAAAGACAAGTTGAATGACAGTTTTGTCTTTGAAACGTGTTCTCTTGCTAAGTTTCATCGTTTGCCTTGCCCTTCTAGCATGAGTTATGCAGCTAATGTTTTTTATTTGTTACATGTTGTTGTATGTGGGCCATATAAAGTGCCTTCCCTCTATGGTGCTTTATATTTTTTCATAATTGTTGATGATCACAGCAGAGCAACATGGACTTATCTCATGTAAAGTAAGAGTCAGGTTTGCTCAGTTTTGGAAGGTTTCTTCAATTATGTTCCAACTCAGTTTGGGTGCACTCCTAAGGTCATCAGGTCTGATAATGAGAGTGAGATTGTTAATAAGGACTGCATTGATTTGTTCTGCAAGCTGGGTATGATCATCAGAAAACCATGGTTTATCGACCACAAAAGAATGGCATTGCAGAGAGGAAACACAAGTTTCTTCTTGATGCAGCTCGTGCTTTAAGAATTCAGGTAGGAATCCCTTCAAAGTTTTGGGGGAGTGTGTATTAACTACCACCTACTTGATTAACAAGCTTCCCTCTTCTGTCTTAAAGTGGAAAAAACCCTTTGAAGTTCTATTTTCTAAACCTGCTAACTATGACAATCTAAAGGTTTTTGGGTGTCTTTGTTATGCATTTTCAGCCCCTAAACCTACTGACAAGCTTGAACCAAGAGGTCGTAAGTGTGTTTTCATTGGGTATCCTAGTGGACAGAAAGGGTACAAGCTCTATGATTTACAAAACCATTCAGTTTTCATGAGCAAGGATGTTGAGTTTCATGAAATTGTGTTTCCCTTCCTTGATTCCAAAACCCTTCTTACACCACCACAAAATAGCTCTCCTTCTTTTCCTTTGAAAACTAATGATGATGATTGGCTACCAGTTGGTACCACTTCACAATCAGACTCTTCCTCTTCCCAACCTCCTCCCGAGACTACCCATAATCTTTCCAGTCCTACAGTTCCTCAAAATTCTGAGAGAATGGGTACAACAGTTGCTTGTCCCCCTCTTAGAAGATGTACAAGGATCAGAAATGCCCCTTTGTGGCATCATGATTATGCTGTTAACAATGTTGCTCAAGAGTATTATGCTTCCCTTGCTAATGTCATGTCTGTTAGAGAGCCACAAAGTTTTCTTGAGGCACAAACAGACAACAAGTGGAGAGAAGCCATGGATGTTGAGATCAAGGCTCTTGAGACAAATGGCACGTGGAAGCTTGCCACATTACCTCCAGGCAAGCAGGCCATCAAGTCAATATGGATGTATAAGGTAAAGTTCAAGCCTAATGATGATATTGAAAGGTACAAAGCATGCCTAGTAGTGAAAGGTTTCAGTCAAAAACCGGAGAAGGATTATAAGCATACATTCTCCCCCGTTGCAAAGTTACCCACAGTTAGAGTAGTCATAGCCCTTGCTACGGACAAAGATTGGCAATTACATCAATTAGATGTAAATAATGCCTTTTTACATGGCTATCTTAATGAAGATATTTATATGGAAATTCCCGAGGGATACAACAAGGGCAATCCAGGGCAGATTTGCAAACTTGAGTGGTCCTTATATGGGTTGAAGCAGGCTTCATGCCAATGGAACCTGGAGTTCACCAGCTTTATGGTTAGTTTGGGATATAGTCAGTCAAAATCAGACTATTCTCTTTTTGCTAGTATATGTGGACGATGTGCTTCTCACAGGAAATTCAAATGTAGAAATTCAAAGGGTTAAATCTGCATTGCATTCTAAGTTTACCATCAAAGATCTGGGCCTTTTTCGATATTTTTTTGGTATGGAGATGTACAGAGATGAGCATGGTGTCTATCTAAGCCAGAGAAAGTATATTCATGACATCTTGACTGATTGCAACATGGAGAGAGCCAAACCAGCTAAGTTCCCTCTCCCAACTGGTCTCAAACTAAGGATTGATGAAGGAGCACCATTCCCTAAACCAGAAAAGTATAGAAGACTCGTAGACAGACTTCTTTATCTCTCTCTCACTAGACCTGATTTGTCATACTCAGTGCAACACCTCAGTTAGTTTGTTTCAGATCCAAAAATTCCCCATTGGACCGTAATTTAGCACGTCCTAAGATATTTGAGCGACACTTCTTTGCTTGGATTGGTTTATCCTGCTCAAGACAGTTTGAAGATAACTGGCTTTACTGATGTAGACTGGGGATCGTGTTTGACTACCAGACGATCACTTAGTGGTTATTGTGTATATCTTGGTCATTCCCTAGTGTCATGGAAGACCAAGAAGCAAACAACCGCCTCAAGATCATCTACTGAAGCAGAGTACCACATCATGGCAGCCACAACTGCTGAATTAGTTTGGCTTTCTTACTTACTCACTGATTTACATGAGCAAGTTGATCTTCATATTACACTGTTTTGTGACAACCGGGCTGCACAACAGTTGGCCGCTAACCCGTGTTTCCATGAACGTACCAAACACGTAGACCTTGACTGTCATTTTACTAGAGAAAGGATTCAATCTGGCTTCCTCAAGACAGCTTACATCCCTTCTCATCTCCAGATTGCTGATGTTATGACAAAGGCATTGGGGCAACAACAACACGAGCACTTCTCTTCCAAGTTGGGCTTGGAGCAAGCTCCAACTTGAGGGGGGTATGTGGAACATGGGTGATTGTCGATTGCAAAGTTGGAGCCAGAGCAAGCAATGGTGTGGAATGGAGCAATTTGATTCAATCATCCATATTATGCATTTTCTACGTAAAAGTCCATTTGTTGGCTTCTAGCTTTATCTTTGGGTTCTTTCCGTTTTAATAATTAGCTTGGACCGGGTTTGTTAGCTAACCGGTTCCACTATATATATGAGGCCCAGCCTTTCCTTTAAGGGTAACTTGTTCCCCAATTCTCTAGAGAGAATGTGGACTGTTCCATTGAGCTTGAAAGCTCCATGACTATGATGTGTTGATTTCCCTTTTGTTTTCAATATAGATTCAGTTGAATCATCTTGTGTTGCTATTTTTTGCTTCCGCACTTGTTATTTTAACTGGTTCTCAAAAATCTTCAGATTTGTAGTGTCTTTGAAGTTGTAATCTGCCTTGAATTTGTCAAGTAATAAATTTCTTGGCACCCCTTTAAACTTGGACAAAACTTGCACTTGATAAGCTTGTTGATAAATGCCTCACTTGTTTGATAGGTTTTATTAGATCCAAACTTACAATGTGACAATCTATAAGATTAGTACATTAATTTACACACTCTTATTATAGCACTTCAAAAAGGACCTAACAGGCTAACAACCCCACCGACCTAGAATACTTTTGTCCCTCAAAAAGACCCAACATATTTACTACCCAAAATTCTGTTAAAACAGGCAAAAGTGTCTTTTTGCCTCTTCTTAAATGGAGTCAGGCATATGAGTTTGTTTGATGGATAAAAAGTTTATTTTTCTCGTTTTTTGATCGGGATGTGTGAGTTGGTCGACTAATTGTTAGTATAACTAATGGTGATGCCCGTGCATACGCACGGGTCAAGATATACTTATGTATTTAAATATTTAAGTTATATATTTTTTCATGATTTTGTATTTATCTTACTATATTTATAAATATTTAAAGTGAACTTTATAAAATTTTGAAGTATATTTTTTTGCATAAGTATAATTCTGAAGTATAGTTTTTGCTCGTGCATTTATCATACGAACCTTATATGTCATGGAATAACAGTTTTTGAAATAAGAATAATTCATTTATTTTTAAAATTAATGAAAAAGTTAATTTATTGAAATATGATAAAAAAAAAGAATTAAATTAATATAAAAATATAACATCTTTAACATACATAACAAACTTATCCTTAAAATAATCGTCTTTATTATATTATATCCCCTCTATTTTAATTCAAATGTCCAACCTATTAAAAATTAATTGAATTTTAGAAAATTGAAGAGACACTTAAATAGAAATAAACTCTTGTAATTAAACATTTAATTTTTTTGTGCATTAATTATCGTAAACTTTCAAAATGACTTGAACGACAATTGAAAAACAGAAAAGTTGAAAAGTTAATAAATTGAATGGTCGTCAAAATTAAATTGGCCATAAATTAGAAATTGACAATATTTTTTGTTAATTACTTATTATTTTTATAAACAATGAGTTAATTAAATTATTTATCTTTTTTTCTTTCATTTTAATTAAATATTTGGTCATAAATGACGAATTTTTTCTTTATAATACAGATAGATAGATAAGAAGAAATTTACTGTTTTAATTGATATTTTATATCATTGATTGTGTAATATTTTTGGTGAAAAAATTGAAAATTAATTTGTGATTTATTGAAATTAAATTGTAACATTGATGATATACGGGAGGTTTAGTATTGTGGTCAAATTTAATTTTAATTTTTTTGACTTTTCGTATTCAGTATTCTAGAGGTTTCATTATTAAGTACATAACTAGTTGAAGTCCCGTGATATTCACGGGATAATTTTAATAAAAAGCCTATACAATTCTACGATATTAATTTAAAATACTAAATATATTTATATAATATCATAATAAATTACGCAATAGACAAATTATTCTTTTTAGATTGTACTCCATATTTTAATTGAATATATTTTTAAATATTTTCCATTATTTGTGGAGATCTTGTCCAAATTTAGATTGAAATTATTAAAATATTGATTTTACTTTTTATTGAATATTTTTAAATAATATTTTCTTATTTTTTTTAGACATTAATGTGTACAAAATACTTGGTTTTTTATAAAGATAATAATAATTAGGATAGGTTATCTATAAAGCATCATATAATTTATTAAAATATTTTTGTAAAGTTAATTTATTAAAATTATATATTTGGGTTCTTAACTTTTACTCTATAATAATAAGAATGTTTGTAAATATGAAAAATACAATATAAAGATTAGTATAGAAAAGAACATATCCTTGATTTAAGATATAAAATATAGAGAAAATTATCTATGTATTATTTTAAAATTTATTAATTTAAATTAAAATTCGAATTTTTTTTTGACATTCTTACATTTAATCTTAGTCATCAACATTAAATTATATCTTTTTCTCAAAATAAAAATATATCAACATAACAAAATTTATTATTTAAAATTATATCTATATAGATATAAATTTTATACTTGAAGCTCAAGCCTTGTTAAAAGATAAGAAAAATATATTAAGACCCTTTATCTTGTTAAGAGATAAAAATATTAAATTAATATGGAAAATATCATCTCATAGGAATTTATGTATATAAAAATTATATAAATATGTTATCTACTGTACTAAACTAATACATAATCCATAGATAGAAAATTATAAACATAAAAAATTATATAAACATGTTATCTATTTAGTATATATAGCAAGAATACTATAAGTTGTTATGAAATTTATTAAATATAATTTCATATTAATTTATTCAAAAATACCACGTGGCGCAAATTTTACAACAGACTTGGGTTCTGCTTTATAATGTATTAGGGTAGATTAATATGATTTGTATGAAATGATATTAGATTTGTGGGCATTAATTGTCAAAGACATTTAGTTATATATTATTATAGAAAGATAAATAGATTTATTATATACTTATAATGAAATTATAAATTATCTTATTATTTGTATAAGCATTAATTACCAAGTTATTTAAGTTTATAATATTATAGATTATATTTATCATTTATCATTTATTGGACGTGGGATGTGAATGGCTGGATTAATTGGTCATGTCCATTCACTCTCGTGAATTTTAGAATATTAAACACCACCGCACCTTAATGCTCCATTGAAATTATTTATTAATTGTATTTATCATTTATTGGTCTTTGAGTGAGAGTTTTATAGGTTGTAAAGACTTTTTTATGATTGGTTTCCCGGTCTTTATTATGGATCTATATAATACACTTAAATCATTACAATGGAGGAGGGGAATTTAAACTTGTGTGAATTGCATTAAGCATCATCACTCACCCGCGCTATGCTAGTGAGGTTTGACGGGTTGGCTTCCTCCTAGTCTAATGTTTGGGTTGGCTTCCTAGGGCCGTTTAGATTCCTGAGATAATGCATTAAATTACATTATCTTATACTATATTTTGGATATTTAAACGGAGGTTTAGTCTAATGTGTGATTTGTTGTAGTTTTTCATCAAATTTTCCAATGTTTAAACAAGTACGACCTAAAAAAGCTCTCTTTTTGAATTCTCTTGCCGCCTAGGGTTTTTACCGTTCTCCTGTGCAACCGGTGATGCGCCGCCTTATGGCGACGTCAACGGACGCCGCTAAACCACCTCCTGCTCCACCAAACGAACATTCACCAACAACTATGGAGGTTGATGCCCCAACAAAACTTCCAAATGAAAACCCACAACCCCAAACACAACCAATGCCTGGGAATTCAGTGCCCCAAACACCAGTGGTGGCGTCCCATCCACCAGGGACGGTTTCTTTCCGAGATAAAGTGGTCGGATCAGCAAGCAACCAGAGCATTGTTGATTCTCTTGTCTCAGATTTGGAGGAATGCCCAGAACTCTACGACACTGATGACGATGAAGTGCCGGAACATGATGACCCTGCATGCCCAACGATCACTTTGACAAAACAAGAGAAGTGCGAACTTAGGAGGCCTTGGGCACATACACTGATCATCAATACTTTCGACAAAGGGTCGGGATATGTGATGTTAAAGAAAAGGCTTGAACAAAAGTGGGCACTAAAGGGAGGCTTGACTTTGGTCGACATAGGAAATGCCCATTACGCTGCCAAGTTCTCAAACATGGAGGACTTAAACCATGTCCTTACTCAAGGGCCATGGATGATAGGAGACAACTATCTATTGATAAGAAGATGGGTACCTAATTTTGATCCCTACAAGGATAAAGCAAAGATCTTGACGTCTTGGATTCGTATTCCGGGTTTCAGTATGGAGTACTTCAACTCGAAGTTTTTGAGCCAAATCGACAATACGGTGGGCAAAGTCATAAGAGTTGACAAGACAACAGTGAATGTTGATAGAGGAAAATTTGTTCGGCTCAGGGTGGAAATTGACCTTGACCATGCTTTGCTATCCAAGTTTTGGTTTCGAGGACGGATGTTGTCAATTCAATATGAAGGAATTCGGTCCTTATGTTATGAATGTGGTATTATTTGCCATACGAAGGAGTCTTGTCCCCTGCTTAAACCATCTGAACAAGAACAAGCCGAGGATATGGAGGTCGCTCCTAAAAAGAAAGAACCACGCACAAATATACTGGAGGCATCACTGGATGATCAGTTTGGTCCTTGGATGCAAGTGAGGAAGCCAAACCGACGGCCTAAAAAACAAGGTAGGCCTAATTCACATGAACTGTCGAAGACACAAGTCCAGGCCAACATTAATACCGGCTCACGGTTTTCATCTTTGCAATCCGCTAACGATGATGTTGATACAAGCCAAGTTCAAGGCTAACAGGATGCTGAAATTCAAGGGGCAGGTGCGAAGAAGGATAAGGGCAAATCGGTCGTGCAATATGCGGCCGCTAGCGCATCGGGTCATGCAAACCCTAGTACCGATATCCATGCAAACCCTAATGCTAGACCCGACATCTTTGAGGCCCGAGTGGTGATCTCGCAAGCCGCGGCTTCCGCTGCAAAGGTCAACGCAAAAGAACTGGGAGCTAGAATTATGGAAACAAATATGATGGGGGCCACAAGTGCTGAAATTAGGGGAAACAAGCATCCTAAGAAATAGGAGAGAAAAGATTCTAAAGATTTGAGATTATCCTCTACGATAAAAAATCCAAAAAAGCAATCTTCCCTGACAATCGTATCTTCTAAAGATACTGAGGTGAGGAAAGCGCAGGTAATAGCAGAAAGCTTGCCAAACACGTTAACTGCATCCAACCCTAAACAAGATCCAAAATCACAAAGTGATCCCCCCAAAGCTCGTCTCTCACCGCAAACACCACACCAAATCCGCCACCCTTGATCCATGGACCACCACCGCCACCTCTAGTTCCCGAACCTCAGAGTCGAATCCATACTTGTCCTCAACAGGTCAAGTACGATGGTCTCAAACCGCCAGATGAAACCCACATACTTGTGGCTTCCCCGTTTAGCGAACCGAATGATAGTGGAGTTCCTTCCATTGCAAACGGAGACTCAACCAGTTCTGTGTCGGGTCTCAATGCCCCCTCAGATCAGTGATGCGATGCTTTGCATCGCACGAGAGGTTGTAGCTTATGCAGTCCGATCTAATTCTATGCATGCCCCAATTTATGAGAACCTTATTAATTCAGTTTTATCCATGATTAGTCTCAGTCTAATTATCTGGAATGTTCGTGGCGTAGGTAGCGCAAACTTTCTGGCTTCAATCAGAGAGTTGATCAGAATTCACAATCCCTCTGTTTTTACTCTTTTTTAACCGCGTATTAGTGGTGTACGAGCAAATGTGGTGTGCCGACAGTTGGGCTTTGATGGTGTTCTTCGGGTGGACGCTACTGGTTTTTCGGGTGGTATTTGGCTTGTTTGGATAACTACTAATGTCCTTCTTATTCCCTTGTCGTTGAACCCACAACACATTACAGTTGAAGTGAGACGTCGAGATGCGGAGCCTTGGATGCTTACTGTAGTTTATGCATCTCCGGACCCGAATGATCGAGTGCACTTGTGGAATAATCTTGCTATTTTAGCATAAACTAATAACCGCCCTTGGCTTATTTCGGGTGACTTTAATGCGACAATTAATTCCAATGAATGTTCTAGCTCGTCTGTGGGATCTAATAGATCTTCAATTGCATTTGCTAAATGTGTGGAAAAACTACAGCTGATTGATTTGGGTTTTGAGGGTCCGCGGTATACTTGGTCGACAGGAAACTCTCCGGCCACGTATAAAGCAGCTTGTCTTGACCGTGCACTTTGCAATAGTGACCGACGCTTGTTATTTCCGGAAGCTTCAGTCAAGCACCTTGTCACTACTCATTCTGACCATCTTCCTTTACTTCTTAATACCTTTGTTGTGGCGCCGAGTAGGTCTTCAGACCGTCCCTACAAATTCCAAGCAGCATGGTTGAGCCATGAAAAATTCGAGCCTTTTCTCCGAGAACAATGGGGGTGCAACAATTGTACTCTCAATGTCTCCCTTCAACAACTTTCGAGTTCTTTGGGCCGTTGGAACAGAGAAGTTTTCGGAAACATTTTCTTCAAGAAACGGAAATTATTAGCTCGACTCGAGGGTGTTCGACGAGCTCTTGGCAATCGTTTTTCTCCCGGTTTAATTTGGAGAGAACGAGAGCTTTGCAAAGAGATTGAGCAGGTCTTTCAACATGAGCAAGTTCTTTGGTTTCAAAAATCAAGATCTTCTTTTCCTATCAAGGGAGATCGAAACACAAAATATTACCACATGTCCACTGTTATCCGACGCAAATCCAATAAAAATAACTACTCTACAAGATGAGGTCGGTGTTTGGATCACAGATGACAATGTTATTAAATCCATGGTTCTATCTTTCTTCTCGGATTTATTTTCCGACGACTCTATGGAACCGGATTTCTCGGCCATGCCTATCCGAATTAATTTCCCAATGATTAGAGATGACTCTTTAATGGAGATTGGTAAGCAGTTCACGGCTCTTGATGTTTGGAATGCGGTCCACATGATGGCTCCGTTCAAAGCTCCGAGCCCTGATGGCTTTTCAGCGGTTTTTTACCAACAGAACTAGTCAATTGTGGGTCCCAAAGTGACTGAAAGCGTCTTGTGTATGTTGAACAGAGGCGAACTGGATCTGGATATATGTGATGCTCTTATGCAGCTGATCCCGAAAGTTGATTCTCCTTCTTCAGCAGCGCAGTTTCGTCCTATATATCTGCTTAACGTCACCTTCAAAATTGTGACAAAAATGATTGTCAATCGTCTAAAACCGGTCCTTTCTCTTCTTGTCTCACCAGCTCAATCTAGTTTTATTCCGGGGAGACAAATAAATGACAATGTTGTGGTGGTTCATGAGGTTCTACATTCGTTTAATTCATCGACTAATCGAACCAAGATGATGATGATTAAAGTGGATCTCGCAAAAGCGTATGATCGCGTTCGGTGGAGCTTTCTTAAACTTGTCTTGCCGAATGCCCGGCTTCCCCGTCATCTTATTGATATTATCATGTAGTGTCAAACGATGGGGAAAAAAGAACTCCTTTGGAATGGGCAGAAAGCTGGTTCCTTTAAACCGTCAAGAGGTATTCGCCAGGGAGATCCGCTCTCCCCATATCTTTTCGTTCTATGTATGGAATCTCTCTCTCATATGATCCAAGAGTTGGTGAATTCGGGGGCTTGGAAACCGGTTTTTGAAGGAGGTGTTTGCTTATCGCATCTTTTTTTCGCGGATGACCTTATTTTGTTTGCTGAAGCCACGGCTGATCAGGTGATGGTGGTTAAAAACTGCCTTGATCGCTTTCGCTTATTCTCTGGTGAGAAGGTGAACTATGGCAAGAGCAATGTCATGTTTTCTCGATATGTAAATCATGATGATAGAATGACGCTTAGCTCTACCTTGGCAATGTCATACACGGAGGATTTGGGGTCGTATCTTGGTGTCCCCACTTTGTATGACAGAATGTCTACTGATCGCTATACTTTTTTACTGGATAAGGTCTCTACCCGCTTGAGCTCCTGGCAAGCAAAATACCTCTCGGCTGTTGGTAGAGTGACTTTGGCCAATTCAGTTCTTTCAAGTATTCCGGTGTATACGATGCAATCGACTTTAGTACCTCGGGAAATTTGTGATGCACTCGATCAACGTATAAGAAACTTTGTATGGGGATCAACGGCGGAAAGACGAAGAATGCATCTTCTTGGGCGGGATAAAATTGCTCAGCCAAAAAGAATGGGAGGGTTAGAACTCAAATCAATGAGGGCACACTACACCATTTTTCAGATTTAGCGACCATATTTTAGCGACCACGGAATATGGTCGCTAAGTAGCGACCATATGGTCGCCAATGGTCGCAAATTTGGACGTCAGAACGAGGGAAAAAAATAAAACAAAATTCGCGACCACGTGGTCGCTAGGCCTTTATAGTCGCAACAAGTCTGTGGGGAAAATTTCCGCCAGCATGTAGCGACCATATGGTCGCAAACATTAGAACACATGTCGGCGACCATATGGTCGCAAATGTTAGCGACCATATGGTCGCCAACTGTCTCGCGACCACTTGGTCACAAACGGTAGCGACCAGTTGGTCGCTGACTTGGTCAGATGTTTTGGCGCGCCACATCTATTTTGGCGGGTAATAACCCGCGTTTTTGGCGACCCCTTGGTCGCTAAAAACAGTAATTGGTAAAATTCCTGCCATTTCAGCATATATTGCATTCTCATTCCGCTAAAAAATGCACTCTCATTCCGCTTCAACACAACTTCACTCTCATTCCGCTCTCTTCCAAAATATTCACAAAAGAGAGAAAAAATCAACCACAACTGTGAATTGATTCTAGGAAGAAATTCCGTCAAATTTTACCGACATCCTCATTAAAGGTATGTATTTAAATCTTATTCCTAATTTTTCATTCCGTCATTATATTGTTTTAGATAAATATTGACGGTAGGAAGCTTTCGTTTATATATTTATAAGAGATTGTGTTACAGAATTTTACCGCAAATAGCAATTGGTTATGTTGTAAATGTCGCCGTCCTATAACCCATCCGAATTAAGGTGTCCGTGTCGGAGGTGCAAGAATAAGAAAATGAAATATGTGGATGATGTGCATTATCACCTTGTTAAGGAAGGTTTTGTTCCGAACTATTACCATTGGGTTTCGCACGGGGACACAGATGAAAGGTTCGCTGCATTGTTGGTCGAGTCTAGACAGCATGAAGGCTGTAGCAGTTCTGATCCACCACCACCATGAAATGGTGGGAATGATAATCAAATGAAACAGATGGTGTATGATGGTTTTAATTATGGCCGAAGTGATTACACTGCTGAGGATCCCGTGCAGAATGCGGATATAAGGCATGAGCAAGGGGAGCAATATTATAATGAAGCGCCCAATCCCGATGCACAGCGTATGTACGACATGTTGTCGGCCGCAAATAGGCCTTTGTGGCCTGGATGTGATATGACGCAATTGGAGACTGAGACTGAGCTACTAAGCCTAAAGTCTAAGCTAAGGATGACGGAGCGCGGATATGACATGATCTCGGATTTTTGCGGACGCGTTTCTCACCCGGAGACGACATTACCAGCCACGTTTTACGACACGAAAAAATTGGTTGAGGGTCTCAGTCTTCCTTACGAGATGATTGATTGTTGTCCAAACTCTTGCATGATATATTGGGGTGCAGATGCAGAATATGCGGCATGCAAGATATGTGACTATCCTAGATGGAAGCAAGGCAAGACAAAGCTCATTCCCTATTCTCGTATGTTTTACTTGCCAATAACTCCACGGTTGCATGTACGCATCTGTGGTGACTACCGAACACATGAGATGGTACGCAGAGCACGCACAAGATGGGGTGATGAGACATCCTTCAAATGCAGAGGCATAGAGGCACTTCAATGCTGTGTGGCCAGATTTTGCATCAGAAACACGAAATGTGAGACTAGGCTTGTGCACGGACGGTTTCAATCCGTTCGGGGCATCCGGGCGCCAGTACTCATGTTGGCCTGTGATTCTGACACCCTACAACCTTCTGCCGTTGATGTGTATGCGAGAAGAGGTTATGTTTTTGACGGTTATTGTACCTGGGCCGAAGAGCCCGAAGCAGAAGTTGGATGTCTACTTGTAGTCGTTGGTAGCCGAGTTGAAGGATTTGTGGCTTAATGGGGTGTGCACATACAATTCTTGGAGGAAGCAGAATTTTGTGTTGCGTGCAGCTGTAATATGGACTATTAGTGACTTCCCCGCATTTTCGATGTTGTCTGGTATGTTGTTAATTTTACATATGCTAATCAATTTGAAACTATTATATATAATAATAATGCATATATATGATTTGTGAAATTTAATTAATGTGTGATACAAAATATATGTTTGTGTAGGCTGGAGCACTTCTGGGAAATACGCGTGTCCTTATTGCATGGAGGACACCGATGCATTTTATCTAACACATGGACACAAAATGTGCTGGTTCGATTGTCACAGGAGGTTTACAGAACCTGATCATCGCTTCTGAAACAACAAGACCAATTTCAAGAAAGGTAGACGGGAGCGTCGTTGTCCCCCGGTACTTCGTGATGGATACGAGATATTAGACCAGATAAACAATATGGGCTTGATGAAGAAAACTGAAGTGGGAGCTGAGGAGCACAATGCCGCGGTCACTAGAGGTTTGGGTTGGAAGAAGAAAAGCATTTTCTAGGACCTACCTTACTGGCCTAGTCTGCTGGTAAGACATAATTTAGATGTCATGCACATTGAGAAAAATGTCTTTGATAATATTTTCTTCACCATTCTCGATGTTCCGGGGAAGTCGAAAGACAAGTGGTCGGCTAGAAAGGATATAAAAGAATTGTGCAAGCGTCCGG
The DNA here is from genome assembly GCA_964016875.1 of Fallopia convolvulus. Lineage (NCBI taxonomy): Eukaryota > Viridiplantae > Streptophyta > Magnoliopsida > Caryophyllales > Polygonaceae > Fallopia > Fallopia convolvulus. The sequence goes on from OZ024723.1 coordinate 50,896,005, forward strand.
AGTTGGAACCTGATGAGGAGGACAATAGGTACCCAAAGGCTTGCTATGCACTAGATCGTCATGAAAAACAAGTGCTTCTAGATTGGTTGAGATCCGTAAAATTCCCGGATGGCTACGTCTCCAACTTGAGCCGCTGCATTAACTTGCACAAGCTTAGGCTCTTTGGGATGAAGAGCCATGATTGTCATGTGTTCATGCAAAGGTTGATGTCTGTTGCTTTTCGTCCATTTCTTGATGACAAAGTATGGGAGCCCATAGCTCAGCTAAGTGCGTTCTTCAGAGACTTGACGTGTTACGAGCTGAAGCCTGAGGTGGTTATGCAATTGCACAAGGAAATACGAATAATTTTGTGCAAGCTGGAGCGCATCTTTCCCCCTGCGTTATTTGATTCAATGGAGCACTTGCCTATTCATCTGCCACGGGAAGCTTCACTTTGTGGCCCTGTCAATTATAGATGGATGTATCCAGAAGAAAGGTACGTACAGTTGTATGCAGTTGTTCAGTTTTGGATTCATATAATTAACTTGTATAATAAATATTAATGGTTTTCAATGTATATCATGTAGGCTCTTAAAAAGGCTGAAGGCCTCAGTTGGCAACAAAGCCCATGTTGAGGGGTCAATTTGTAGTGCCTATCTCGTTAAGGAGACGTCCACATTCTGCTCATATTATTTTAGCTCACATGTGGCGAGTACTCATATGGATAACGCCCACAACGTCAGTTGCACACTTCAAGTTGGGGTTGATCCGGGCGATTTGCCTATTTTCACAACAACTGGTCGAACCTTGGGTAGTAGATCAATTGGTCGTTTCCTCACAGATGATGAATTCCATGTGATCCAAACTTACATTCTCATGAACTGCGTCGAAGTGGAACCCTATATTGAGTACGTTTCTATAATCTAAACTAAAGTTGGTTCGATATATATAAAGTATGTATTTCATTCAATTACTCTATCGTAGGTACTATTTGACAAACTTTGTGCGGTCGTCAAATCCAACAATAATCGATGCTCAAGAGCAAAACATTTTGGAAAGACACTTTCGCCTCTGGTTTTACTCCCATGTAAGGATTTCTTATATTAATTTCTATTTAGTTTCAAAATGTACATTTTTATGTTGAATCTGAAATTGTATATACATGCTGATTTAAAATTGCAGGCCGACAGTCCGTCGGTTACAGATCCTAACATTGCAACACTTGCTCGTGGACCCTCTTAAAAGTGAGGAAATATCCTGGTTACTTTGTCAATGGTTACCGATTCCACACGAGGGCACACGCATCAACCAGGGCCAGTGACAGTAGTGGAGTTTGTGTTCTAGGATAAAGCTTCAACACCGACGAGGAGGACTTCTATGGTGTGCTAGAAGAAATCATTGAGCTGCATTACCTATCTCCAACCGTAAAGCGCCCTATTGTCTTTAATTGTTCGTGGTTTTACACTAGAAGTCGTGGAGGAACACGTATTCACCCTCACCTAAAGCTTGTCGATGTTCATCGACATAAAATGTTGAGAACAAAATATCGTTACATATTAGCACATCAAGCAACTCAAGTTTATTTCCTCGATTACCAAAAGGTGAGGCGTGCAGATGTTGAATGGAGAGCGGTCTGTAAAGTGAAGTCACGAGTGTGGCCCGATGAAGGTACGTGCGTAGACCCTCATGAGAGTGGGTCCAGGGGCATTGCCGTTGAGGAGGCATTTCAACATGATTCTTCCTTTCCACGAGTTATCGACGACACACAAGATAATTATCCACTTGGTCCGTTAAACGACCCCAAAGGAGAGGATCATGTCGTTGAGGATCAAGAAGAGACGTCTACTGAAACGTTTGAGGGTGAGTTTGAGAGTGAGACGGATACAGATGAGGAACACTATTGTTTTAATTTGTCATTCACTTTTCTGATAACACTATTGTTTTAATTTGTCATTCACTTTTCTGATAACACTATTGTTTTGCCATTCACTTTTCTGATAATACTATTGTTTTTCCATCCTTTCCAACCATAAAAGGAGATAACCATCTCCAATGCTGAAATACCTTCCCAGTGAAAACTCCCCATCTTCACCTCAAACTCATCCTCACCTCAAATCCGACCTAAAACTTCCTTCCTCAAATGGCTTAGAGGAGATCGTGTACCATGCGAACGACCGCCTTAGCTCCTGAAGTCATCAATTTCTCCATTGTGCATGTGCGTGGGGATAGGGATACAAGAACTAAATGGAGCGCCGCAGCAAATCTCCAATTAAGACTAGACATCGATGATTGGACAGTATCTCCCGGGGGAGCACCACCAGGTTTTATCCGTTTTTTCTTGAACAGCGACGCATCACTGCTCGCATTGCAGCTAGGGAAACGGTTGTGCAGCTTCGCGTGCTCGAAGGTGCTGATATCCGAGCGGTTTATATTCCACGTACAACATGAGAGTCCATTAATTGTAGTTGTTTGTTTATGTTTCCACTTAAAAGCTTCACTTTGTGTTGTTTGATTTAGTTGTTTGTCACTTCGTTTAATGTACTTAGGTCGCAAGTGTTTGTAACTTGGTTTCGTTTGGAAGCAATGAAGTTGTTTGTAACTTGGTTTCGTTTGGAACCAATGAAGTTGTTTGTAACTTGGTTTCGTTTGGAATCATTGAAGTTATTATCATTTACCATATATTCCGATTTACTGAGACGGATTGTAGTTGGATGTCCCATTTGAACTCGTTTGTTTTCTCCCATTTGAGTCCTCGAGCCAAATATTGTTGGTAGAAAGTGTTTGTTCAAATGTAATGTCTCCACTAGAGCAATATAGCGACCACATGGTCGCATCCTTGAATAATTTTAGCGACCATATGGTCGCCAAGAACGAAATTTATGGCGCCACTTGGAGGAAAAATCTGAAAATTCGATTTTTCGCAAAATATTTCGATTTGCGACCATATGGTCGCCAAGAACGATTAGCGACCATATGGTCGCCAAGTGGCGGCATGGCCCACCACTTAAATTACTTACGGTTAGCGACCATATGGTCGCTAACTCTGAATAAGAAGGAGAACGTTGGTTCTCCTTCGTCATTTCCGCCTTCTCATTCTTCGTGATTTCCGCCTCTCTGTCTTCGTTCCCGAGCACGCCGCCGCTTCCGACCCCGTCTCCGCCTCTCCGCCGCCTCTCTCGGCCCGCCATCGGCACCGACACCTCCGCCTCTCCGACGCCTCCGCCTCTCTCGACCATCTCCGCCTCTCTCGACCTGTCTCCGCCTCTCCGCGCCTCTGCCTGCACGCCTCCGCCTCCGATGAGTCCGCCTCTCCGCCGCCTCTCTCGTCCGACCGCCACCTACTCCCCGCCATTTGCATGTAAGTAGTTGATTTTTGTAGTTGTTGTAGATTTTGGGGTTTATTTTATTGTTGTTGATTGAGGATTTGATTGATTGAGAAATTGATTGAGCTTTTGTAGAAATTGTTTGTTGAATTTGATTGATTGAGAAATTGATTGAGAAAATTGGTATTGTTTAGGGGTTAGGGTTTAGTTGTTGTTGTTGAATGAGAAATTAATTAGTTGATGCTGTTTAGGGGTTAGGGTTTAGTTGTTGTTGTTGTTGAATTTGAGAAAATTTGAGAAATTGATTAGTTGTAGTTGTTTAGGGGTTATGATTTAGTTGTTGTTGTTGTTGTTGTTGTTGAATTTGAGAAAATATGATTGAGAAGTTGTTGTTGTAGCTTGTTGTTGTTATTGGTTAGTTGTTGTTGTTGTTTTAGAAATTGATTGAGCAAAATTTGATTGATTGAGATAGAGTTTGATTTGGAAAAAAATTGGA